>JAYMFW010004682.1:0-12664 GCA_036785005.1 Tubulanus punctatus | reverse complement strand
CGACGTGAACGGGCAGATTTTTAGAGCGATTATAAAATTCGCCGCGATCGGGCGATTAAAAATCGCTCGTGTGTCCCCTACCTTAACAAATGCCCTGACTGGTCGGATGTTTTATTATCGATCATTGGAAGTCGTGCGGGTAGATCACGGCCAAAGTAAGCAGCGACTAGTTCGGTAGATATGATGTAAAACCGAATGAAACTCTGCGAAGGGAGCGTGCCAAGAATTAAATTAAGTCAGCTCAATCTGACGTATCCATATTCAGAATCCTGGAGTGTTTTTCTTGCAATTATCCGACTTTATCGGTATGCTGCAGGATGTTAAATTTGTCCGGCACACGTTTGTGTGTAATTTGACGGTCGAAAATATCACACGTTATGGAAATCAAGTTATATTAAAGCCTTATATTTTTCCTCGGGTATTCTTTCCGGATACGTCGGCAATTATCTCAGGATCATGAAAAAAGTGCTTACTATTGTCAGAAAAAGGTGCTTACAAGTACTTACTTTTCTATCAGCCTTACTGCTACAAACCCTGGCTTATGTTCTCTCAGTAAAGCTAGCAGCAGTTGATGTGTGCGACAAACATCACTAACAAAATGTATGTCATAATGGTTCACTGGGATCCTCAATTGACGCATGCGCTGTAGAACAGTCCTTAGTTAGAAATCGCAGGAGAACAGTGCACATGCTATGTAAATCGACGGGGGGTTATAATATGTCAATCTTGGGGAACTTGAAAACACCGTTCTGTGCCCAGCGTAGACGTGTTGATTCGATCCAACAATTTTTTACTTACTTCCCGCATGCTGCTGAACGTCATTATTAGGCATTTTAAGCGACACCTTACCTTTTCCTAACAACCAGAGGCCAGAGACTGCGACCAAGAAACTCTGCTTCTTCCGGAGCCCCCGTGTGACAGTCTAATATGCTTAGGGAGCGTCTCAAAATTTCAACACTTTTCACCATATGCACAACAGTCTTTAAAGCTCTGACCCCCCCCCCTTCTCCTAACGACGCTTCGGGGGGAAAAAGGTGTTGACTCCAATGAGTTAAAATATGAATATTGAAATAATTGCATGTAAAATAATTTTCAGAAGATTTTATTAAACTCTAATCTATTTTGCAGTGTCACAGTTTTGATTGTCTGTGTCTGAAGAAACATGAAAATATAAACATTGAATATTTCAAGTTAAAATACTAACTTTGAACTTCGAACAACTTGTAATGGCTAGGCACTATTTAAAAGTAAATTTTTAAACTTTAAGAACATAAATCATTATCGATTTTTTTTGTTTTCCATCTGCGCAGCTCATTAACCCCCTCCCCCTTCCGCGGGCTGTGCGTTTGGTGAAAACTGTCGAAATTTTGAGACGCTTCCTTACCGTAGACCAACCATCATTCGATGCATCATGAGTGCTATTTCTACGCAGTGTCGGTGAGCTTATGGAAAAAATCATGCAATGGTGTGGAGGTGTGCTGAAATTCGTTTTGTTTAAAGTTAGAGTAAAAGTAAGAATATCACAGCTGAAAAAGAATTAAATCGTCAGGTACACACCTTCATAACAAAAGACAAAATAGATGTCGCCTGCTCGTACTATGGCAGCTTCTCGTTTGGTGACGGGCGTCTCGCGGCTCAAATAACAATGATTCGACGATGCTGTATAGGCGATAGAAAGACACGTAAACAGCGACTCTCGTTCGCAAGATTCTTTACAAATTTCGATATTTTGCGACAGAATTACTTTATCCACGAAAAGGTAAACGAGACCTTTAGGAACTTGTGTCCATCGCTGACCCGTGGAGGAATTGCATGTACCTTAAAGTAATAAAAGAAATTCATAAATTCATTTGTAAAGCTAAGAAATCTGACGTAACACACCATATGATAGTCGGAATCCTATGGTTAGTCACATTTGCCAAATGTATCCGATATTCCCAAGGCGGTCACGGCAGATCTCGAAACGTGGTTTCTCTAATATAAAGAGATTTAGTAAAAATACCACAATTATGGTGGCTGATTCGGGCCAACCAAGAAAAAAAATATATTAGTCTCACAGAGAACGCGCAAAAACAAACATACTTTGTTTTTGCACGTTTTTGCGCCCTAGCAAAAACGAACTTTGTTTTTGCGCGTTCTCTGTGAGTTTCTTGGTTGGCCCGAATCAGCCACCATACTCAATTGAATAATTTTGAATTTATTAAAATTCCAAAACGTTTATTAATCACAACGTTTTGGCTAGTGTACTCACTGCCATCATCAAATCGAATGTAACGTTGCGAAGGGGACGTTATAGAGAATGAATAAGGTGCTATGTCCATTCATCCGTTTGATGCCATGCTTCACGACGGGTAAGTGGATGCCCGGCTTAAAAACCCGTTCTTGTTGTTCTAATTTTTAGTGGTTCATGCAATTTCGATTTTGATAAATTCTCAAACTCATACGAAATCTCACTTACGGTTGCAGCTAAATGTGTAACTCTTCCAACCAGACGAAACAGTTGCCAGATCGGGTCTTGTCGTTAATGTCTCGTACGTCAGTCGACACGTTTTAGAAACTGATTCGAATTCTGCAAAACGACATAGAAACTCGTCGGCCTCTAGGCATGATTGTCGACAGCTAAGTAGGTCGTTGGTAACTTTCGTCGTGAGGTCATTTCCGGACAGTACCTCCGTACTTGACATCCACATCCCGGGCGACCCATCAGGACAAGCTGAAAAAATCGCCAAAAAAATAATTTTTATAAATTCAGAGGCTTAATACTTGTTTCATTGAAGGATCACCAAATCATCAACGTTTGAGTATAGGAAAATACGCAGAACGATTTAATTCCCTTGTTATTTCGGCTCATTCCACTCTGTCAAATAATGCTGTACACCCCACTGGATCAGGGAATAAATGGTCTTATTCAGGATTCAAACGCTGATTAACAATTTCTAAAAACCAACAACTAACATAGCACATAACCCTGGATTAAGAATACTTTCTTGACGCCAAGCCCTGGACGTCTTCAATGCCATTTAACAAGGGTGTGTATCCCGGTTAAACCCAACGCACACGGCGAGGCCGATACGTATTTCGGGCCATTAAATACGTATTTTAGTCGTTTTGGCTCGCTGTGTGCGGGGGCTCCAATACGTATTTCCCGAAACAGACAAAGCTTGAATTTGCCAAAAGTATTTTGCTATACGTTTCGACTGGCCGTGTGCGTTGGGCTTTAGTCGGCGATATCACTCTATACCCCACAATCTATTGTTAATTGATTTAAGTACAATAAAGAGTTTAATTGAATTTACTTATACTGATGACTAAGCTGAAAAGCAAACTAGAGAAATCATTTTACCTCGTTGACATATCCAAACGGCGTGCGTAATACCCAAAACCTGGCGAAGATTGGAATTATTTGTGAATTTTGACTCTGGCGAGATGCTACACGAGAAGGCGCTGAAGTCGACCGATCTGCAGTCGAAACGAGTCGTCTGTTTACATTTCTCAATACAACCGTTGAGTGTCAAAACGCCTTCGTACATCAAGTTCTCTTCACCAATCAACTCGCGGTTCGGAAACACTTGCCATCTCAGATATTCAGCCACGTTGCAAGGTGGTATAACTAGAAAATAAAGCATTAACGCCGTACATTTACCCGTGAAACGTGATACGTTACGTTGCGTGAAAATCGATCATATAGAGAATGAATAAAGTCACTGGCGGACGATCAAAATTAACCCGTGAGCTATCCAGTTTAATACAAAATCCCACAATTATGTAAATTTGGTTGAAATATCACAACGTTTTGGCAGTTCGGAACGTTGTGATGAATAAAAAAGAAATGATTTAACCAAATTTATATCGTGAATATCGATGTCCATAACTTAACGTAAATCCGTATTGCTCAAAGACACTGAACCCGCTCACGCTTCCATGATAGATGGATAACCGGCTTGATCCATCCGTCTGATGTCAGTGTGATTAAAACTTAACGTTTTTCCTTACAATCATATGATTACGTCACGTGGAGTGTGAAATGGACGTTGTGGAAATATTCGTCCCGATGATACTCGATGTGATTCAATGGCTCTACTCTGCTCCAGTACGCGTCCCCTGCTTGAGCAAAGGAACGTGTGTTACGCTTCTAAATTTCTCTACTCCCCAACCATTTTTTTGACGTGTGATCGGAAATATCGCCAACGCTGTAGATTTTATTGAGCTAACTCCACACTCCTTAAAGACTTTACGCACCACATATTTCCGTCTGTAGGCCATATAGAGGCAAAAAATCGCCAGGTTATTACATCATAATCCATAATTTCGCTTGACGGTGTTTTCGAATGATAATGAGATAAAATTCAGGGAAATATCGGGGATATGCCTGACAGGCAATCAATTCAAGTCGGCAATATCATGATCAAGATGTTAAATCAACACGAGTTGTTTTAATTTTCTGTCATATTGCCAAAAATTCACTCGACATCGAAATGGTAACAAAATAAGTTTATTATCGTAAAAATATTCAAATTAATTTTGAATTAGTAAAAGCCTCGGCAGAGCCTCGTGAAGGAGAAAACCCTCACTCGTCAGCAGAATTAGTTCCCAGCTACCACTCGTGGTAGATTCTATATTTCCCCCAATGACATGCCCCGAACACGACTTCACTGATAAATGGATGGCCGGCTTAATGCTATAATTTTGAATATTAGTGAAAATGTACGGAGCCCTGGAGGTGATTTAGATTTAAAATGATTTGGGAACGAAATAAGTTTTTTGGACAAAAATAATGTCTTGTTCCAAGTGTTCCTCTTATTCAAAAAAAAAATTCTAATGGAAAAATTATTTTACTACTAGTGAGAAACATGTATCAAATAAGAAAAATAAAAATTATAATTCGTAAATGATTTTACTACACGTTAGTTAAACGTAGTCAATTTAAAAAAATAGTACAGGTGTATATAACTTAAATTTGTATTACATATTCCTGGATCCGCGCCTGCTCATTATTTAGCTTTATTTTTGTATTTATTCTCTATATCATTGTATGTATTTACGTTTCTTTATTTGTTTACATAAAGATTAATTGAATTGAATTGAATTGCGAACGTCATCAGCAGTCAACACGCCTGAGGCCACTAGGCTTGATTGTTGCCTCACTTCTTCACAATTCGGTCCGAATATACATGTACAACCTGAAAAAATCGGGTGATGATGATAACCTACGTATAATGCTTGCATCTTTGATAGTCACGTCATCTCAGCACTCGTTCTATTTATCTATACATAAGGCTCAAAAATCGATACCTTGTTTTTCATTTTCAAAGCTGATTGCATTTTCAGAAAATGACCAGGCAGTCCGGATTTTATTCTATTTATTTAGGAAAAAAGCCTGAATTTGGAGAAAATATCATAAGGCAAACCAGTTTTTATTTTTTATTAAAAAACTTCATCATCAAATATTTTTTAAATGAAATTAAATAAACATGTTCATATTTCACCTTCTAGAGTTCATTATGACCCCAAAGAGTTTATGTTAATTTATCCACTGCTCTACAGGACATAAAATCTGTTATAAATCAAAAAGATATTCACAGCATTCTTTGAGTGGTACCATGTGAGATACAATTCATGACACCTACGTCTGTCGTGTAGCACCTTTAATAGCTGAAACTGGATTTAGGGCAGAGTTAAACTGGATGCAGTAGACATCAATAGATCTGTAATCAATAGGCAATCAATAGATTGGGATACAGAAATTGGGATACAAAAATCCCACAATTCCAAAATTGACCATATATGTTTACCGAATAGACTATTAATTACTTACAACAACTGCCAGTGGCCATCCCAGTTTTTGCTCACCACACGACCGAAACGATGTGCTCCATACAAATTAAATGATTAAAAAAACATATAAACTTTTTTAGTGAAGAGATCCAGCAGGTACGACTTTATTTATTACAAATTTCCCCGTTCTGAAAATGACCCGCCCGGAAATGAAAAACAAGGCATCTTTTTTGGCCTTATAAATTCATTTTACTCTTGAAAATGAGATCGTTTGTGTTTTGGCTGTTGTGGCTAATATCTATACACTCAGCAATATCGTTTTCAAACCAATAGGATTCAGTCCGCTTATAGATAAACCTACAAGAGTTCTACCTGACTCAATAAAATCTTGTAATTCCATCGTTTAGAAGGAGATTTGAAAATGATGTTGGTTTTTTTTTTGATAGCTCACGAGTTTGCTCTCTTTTCATTGTATTTGCTCGTAGTGCTCTTTCGTGCCGATGTAATTTTGGTTACTTTTTCTACGGCAGCTCCGTTTTATGATTTGCATGTCTTTGTTCTTTCTTATGTAATGACACTCAAATCCTAATAGAATGGATGAGTGTATGCGTGAGCGTGTAAGTGACTTCTCCCTTCACTTTTTCAATATTATATTTCTTCTTTTCTTTCGTTTTCTTGTAACTTAGGGTGTCAGGGTCTTTGAACAACCTATGCTTTACCCTGGTTTTCCGTCCCTAATTCATGGCATTTTGTTTTTTATTTCTACATGTATTTACATATTGTAAACATCAAGTTATAATTCATGGAGAAATAAATATCATATCATATCATACATATATAATATACGGATTTAAACATGTATTCAAAAAGCCACCTACATTCACACGAAATAAAATATTCGAAATGAAAACTCTCAGAAATGTATATAACCGTGCCATGCGATCGAAATGCGGAGAATTGTGACAGCGTAATAGATAAGGATAGTTTTAATGATCTTTTGATTCAAATGTTGGTCAACTCTTAACTTTAGGCTATTACATTGCTCAACGGTTACGGTATCTGTCAAATCTAGATTTAAGAATTGGAAAAAGATGTGATGGAATAGACAGGTAGATGTGATATCTTATTTTACGTGGCAATGAGTTATGATATTACAAAAACAATATAGATGCAAAATAAAACTAACCCAAGGCCCTCTGAGCACGTTAAGTCACCTCAATAAGTTAGAATAAAATGTGGTTTAAAGTATTTACAACTAATACTACATGAATTCGAAATAAAAAAAGGTCAATAGAAAAATATACAGGTATTACATCTTAATAGAACTAATTTACCGAAATAAGTTAATAGGAAAAAGAGAAGTACACAGGAAAGGGTACGCCAGGTAATACAACTTGATACAATATAGAAAACCGAAATAAACTAAACTTAAAATAATGAAAGGTAAATAGAAAAATGAACAAACTTAATACAACATTAATCGAAATAAATTAGTACGAAAGAAATCACATAGAAAACACTACGTATGGCAACTTAATACAACATAGCTTAGCGAAATAAATTGAAACGATGATAAAAATATGATATGAAAATAATCTCACCTGCTCTGACGCGAAATAGCAGACTATCCACTATTAGAATAGCAGTTAGAAAAATGTACATGGTATTGAAAGTTGACTGATCATCAGAAGCCGCGTAATTACCGATCCAATGTCGGATGTATACTGCATGACGTGACGGCCTATTCGTTCTTTTACACGCTTTTCTTTCACGGGAGGAATTCAGAAAAAAGATTCTATACCGAAATTAATCTACGATTGTTTCAAACCATGCACGCCATAATCAGTGGTGATCAGAAAAAAGCGCTGTTACAGTAAGTGACGCAACTATTATTAACAATAGACCAATGCTGAATTAATGTTTGCTAACATCGTTTCCCCAGAGTGCGGTAATAGCAAACATTCGGTGAAATTCGAAGTTGATTCAACAATTGTCATTATGGTAATCGATTATATGAGGGAGGAGGCAAAGCAACGAAGTTCTCGTAAATCCAAAAGATGACGCCTTTCACTTAAGAATGTAATTGATTTACACTCAAATATTTCATCGAACTATGTTTAACAGTTGACCCATCAATGGGATATTTCAAAAGAACATGAATACAAGATCTCGTCATGTGAAATATAACTTTCTCTCACGACTAATTGCACAGAAATTAGAGAGTAGCATTTCATGGACCCCATTTGGGAACAAAACTGGAACCAGCGGAGTCATATGTTTTGATAATTTTGTGGACGGTGTGCGGAAGTTGAAATAAAAAGAAACATTTTGCATTGGTTTTCAATAAGATATGCACCCGCATGTATGATAATTAGTCCATGAATAAAATAATATCTTCCTGAATTATATGACAAGACATCAATTTTGTTTGGCCACAGCTTCGAATGACAACTCACACAGTACCGGCTAGCGTTGCTCTCTGAAAACCGAAATGCATACTAGAGTACTTCATGTTAGGCTAAATTGTATTTTCATTACCTATTTTATCAACTTTTCTGTCATCTCATCAGGGGCGGATCCAGGATTTCTTTGGGGGAGGTGCTCGACAGAATAATTAGCGAATTTTCTTTTAATTTGATGCCCTGAGATGCATTTCCCCTATTTTAATCTCACACTCAAAAAAGATAAAATATATGTCTGTATTTTTAAGGCAGCCGATCGAAAAGGTTGCTTAAAAAAATTTCAGCTAGACATTTAGGGGGGGGTTGCTCGAGCACCTAAAGCACCCCCTCCTGGATCTGCGCCTGCTCATTACTTAGCTTTATTTTTGTATTTATTCTCTATAATATTATATGTATTTACGTTTCTTTATATGTTATTGTATTACATACAGATTAATTGAATTGAATTGCGAACGTCATCAGCAGTCAACACGCCTGAGGCCACTAGGCTTGATTTTTGCCTCACTTCTTCACAATTCGGTCCGAATATACATCATGTGTTATTGACCCGGCAGTACGCTTTTTATATTCTTTAAATAAAACGTTGTTCTTCGGAGAAGAGATTCGGCAGGAAGGATTTTATTTCTACCCATTTTTCCCGTTCTGAAAATGACCCGCACGGAAATGAGAAACGAGGTATCATTTTTTTGGCCTAATCTTTTAGGCTTTTGGTCAATATGATAAAAGACGTATAGGAGCGGGGACTTCCGTGTGGAAATCACTTAAAGAAATCCAATCGGAGAACGCCGTCGATTCACACGAATGATAAACAGCAATTACTGGGATTGACGGCGTAGACAAAAAAAAACGAGAACAAGAACGAAATCTTTCAACACGCAGAAGAGCAACAATTCGACTTTTTCGATTAGAAAGTCTATCATCAATATACGTACGCCGCGTGGATGCAATTAGTCGACGAAAATGTTCATGATGCATCGACCGGATGCGTTATTTTGTGACGTGTGTGGAAACCGTTAATACATTAATTATAGAAACGTGTCCATAATGATAGTTATGAGTAGCTATTGTGCGAATCCACGATTCTATAAAAACCACAATCCGAATAAAGCATTTCTAAACAAGGGAAGTAATTTACTGACGACGGAGAACACCAGAGCAATGAAATAAAAATAAGCACTAAAACGCCGACGAAATAAAATAACTATCATTGTTATTTCTTTTGGATTATATGATCTACGGGAATACAGGCACGAAAAGCAAATGTTTTAAATCATCTCACCATTCGATTGTCACGTCACGGGAGTCTCTGCGCCGTATTTCAGATTACACTGGGCCATATTAACGCAATCATGCATTCTGAGAATAGAAAATCAGTGAAATATGGCCTTCTCTTCTTATAAGGCATTTGCACGCAGAGGGCGATACTTTATTGAAGTATAAATCACCCTCTACTAAATTAGTAATCAGCCTGGTAATACGTTGTTCAGCTAGAAAATGGAAAAGAATGAAACGCCATTCAAAAGTTAAGGTTTGATAAGGTTTCGAACCACAAAGAAATAATTCAGTGGGGATTCGAATAGAATAGCAGGCGTATCTTTTTTCTAATACATAATTTGAATATCGGCAACCAATGCGACTGAAAGCACAAAATATATGGTTTCCTTTGCAATTATGTGCCGGCTTTTACCTGTTCCGGGAAATTGGAACAACGACCATACAACATTAAGGGTAGCGCAGGTTATGTATAGAAAAATAGTAAACATGTTCATTGAGATATGACCAAAATAATATTCAACATCAGACGGAATAGTTGATGGCTTCATTTGTCAAATACATTAAAAATGAAAGCACTGCTGATAGAATACTAAATATAAAGACAGCGTCGCGATGAGTTTTTCACAATGATCATTATCTCAGAGACGAAAATTGTATAATACCGAAGTTATACACGCGATCTTCCAATCTATACCGACACCTTCAAGAATTATTTGTTTTGTTCACAGGAATGAATGAAAAATGGATTCGTTTTCAGGGTGTTTCAAAAAAGTATCACCTGAAACTCTTGTTTTCTCTTCACTCGGGTATAACATGATACATCATTTTGTAAGCATGTGGGGTATGAGATTTATTGATGTTCCGAACACTCCCATCATGTTTGTGCAATGACATTTGAGGTGTTAGTTGGAATTTGGTGATTACCCATCAATAATTAAATACAAAATCAAGATCCAATTGCATTTTAGTATATAACATGGACTAACATAAGTTGTGTTGGGTTTTTGTTTATTCAGATTTTTATGCAGAGTAGTGCAATCAGATCGCTTCATTTTTACTTCTACCGTTCTCCCGTTCGGTAAAATCACAAAATTCCAATCGCCTGAAAATGCCCGTTGCGCAAACGTAAATCTCCACCACGTATATCTCCTGCAATTCTTTACGGATTTATTTGGAACATATGTAGTCATTATCTGAAAAATATCAATCCTATGAGCAAAACGGTTATTTTGTTTGCTCGTGTTTGTACGGTATCTGGGACTTTATTTCTGGTAAATAAACTCCAAAGTACCAAATACTTTGGAGGTCTAATTGCCTACAAATGATAATTAAGTATGTGGTGGATAGAAAACAACGTATTATTGAGCTTCTCAGTAACTCCGGTCCCGACCTGAATGATGGGTTCCTGGGTGTATATCTGCCTATATGCGGTCAGTGAAAGACATGTTATTCATAAATAGACGGTGATAATTGTGTTTGCATTGGAATTTTTTCAACCATGATGTTAAATCCAAGGTCAAATACCAAGATAAACCGACAAGTTCTCAAGGAGGCTATCTATACGACCAAGTGGGTGACTGTCCTTGATTGTACAGTCGTTCAACTTTCGATAGTCGCAGCAAAGTCTCGGATTCCCATCAGCTTTTCATGCAAGGATAATGGGACTTGCCCATGGAGAATTTGATGGGCGGATGAGGTAATTTTCGAGTAATTCCCCAGTGTGCCTCTCCACAAATTCTCGACGGCCACTCGGGAGTCTACGTGGTTGCTGTTTAACTGGTTTTGAATCAAAAGTGTCGATCTCGAAGTCCATTAGTTCGAACGGCCGATAGTCAATGCGTGAGAAGATATCCTGGTATTCACGCAAGACCTGAATTAGTTTTTCCTTGTCCTCGCTCGGAATATCCAGACGGTGCAAGTTCAATTCCTCTAATAGAGATTCGAATTGCTGGTCACTCTCATGTGGGACCTCATTATTATCACCATCTTCCATGTTTACAGTCCACGCGCAGAAATCGGTAGCTCGGTGACGTCACGATCTCGCACGAGATCAGATCATTCAATTCGTTTTCAAATTTTTGAAACAGGGACGGCGGAACAGGGTCGACGGGTCGACCTTGGTCAGCCCACTAATTTCCAGAGAGTTCCGGTATATTTAGTCCGTCGGAAAAATTAACATGCATTTCGACGATACAACAAGTTTATTATAATGTATGAAATAATAAAAAAAGATTTTCCATCATGTTTGGTACGCTAGACACCCTCAGAAACGATCTTATAGGGGTTAGATTTTCAAAAAATTCTTCAATGCGAGGGGGGTTCCAAGTGATTGTACGATGGCATATTATGTTGAGATACGATACAATGACATGAGAATTGAGGTGAATAATGAAGTGCAAATTAAACACAGGACTGTCAAATACATCGCCAGGTTTTTCTGAAGGGGGCTGAATAAGTAATCATGCGGAACTCTGCGAGTTTCAGTTCCGGTGCTGCATGATGCTGCTAAGGATTTTATGAACCCTGTGGAGAAAATGAGAAGCGAGATATCCTAGTATCTCTAGGTCAGCATTTGAGGAAGGCAAATATATAAATACAGCTAAATTTTGAAAAATATCGGAATTTAAGGCTCATTCAAAAAGTCGGTCATCAGCACCACTCCAATAATATTTTACATGGATGAAACGATCTAATGTTCTCCACAAATCCGTTTCTTGAGTTTTTAAAAAGATGTCATGCAGCTCTTCTCGTTCATCCACGAGATGAAATTCATTAATTACTGGTATAGAAGAATATTGGAAGTTGTTGAGTTCAATCATTAGAGATAGCATCTTCATGATTTTTTTCGACTTTCAATGCGATAGGTTTACACTATTACATACGATATTTCATCATAGCTAATAATCATCGAGGGATATAGATGATAACAGTTTATTCTAGCATCTAATCAGTGTTTATATTGGAAATAGTGGATTTTCTGGAGGAAGAAAATGAATAATACGGATTTACTTCTGATGTGAACTGAGCATTATGATGTTGTCATTATATGATATAAATACATTATGAGCAAAATGATCGTGTTTGCACGGTAATGCATGGGGACACGATGTTTTGGATAATAACATCAAATAACCAAAATTGCTATTTATACA
>JAYMFW010004460.1:0-12673 GCA_036785005.1 Tubulanus punctatus | reverse complement strand
AGAAATTTTCTGAATTCTGGACAGACGAACGCTGTGCCGGCGTACGCCGCATCGATGTGTAGCCATATATTCTCTTCATGACCTGTAAAATGAATACAATGGAGAAACAAAGGCACACATTTCACCGAACAAAATGACAAGATCCCAATAGTTCACTTCAGACGTAAGAAGTCTGGAAAATACTCTATTATACAAACTATTTTGTAGAGCCTCAAAAATGGTAAAGGGAGTAAAATACTAAGGCAATGACTAAGACAGAGGTTGTTTGGGCGCTATATTGGGCTATATTATCAGAGGGCCCGAAATATTTTCCCAGATGGCATTTCACTCGGATAGGGCGGCTCGACCTTTACTCTGGTGTTCCCATGACCACAAAAAATGGACAAAATGTATAACTTTGACCCTTTGTTCCAGCTTCGCCCTCATCAGGTGCACTCTCTTATTTAAGATCTAGAATGCTCTGAATTTTCGAACGAATGCACCTCTCACAATGGGTTGGCATTGGGTATCGATTTTCGAAGGTAATCATATGTCATAACGAACGTGTATATAGGGTCTACCGGTACGTCATCACTGACACGTTGCTTTAACGTGGGTGATTCTGATCTTTCGCTTGACGTAAAAGATATCTTCCAATGTTGCATTCCTTGTAAATGTAAACAAGCCATTGTCTACATAATTCATTTGTTTTTGGAAATTTGTTCTTTGACCTCCTAACTACCATGGATTTCTTCTACTATATCTAATGGACCTTCTTTTGACCTTCGAGTTTGTGTGGCCGAGTTGTGGTGCACCTTAACTGTAAAGATGTCCGTACTTGGGAGATCACGGGTTTGAGCCCCGTGATCGGCATTATCAACACAGGTTTTCTATCCTTCCAATTGGCTAATGCGGTTTTAGCTGCCTAGTCAGTCACCGCTCCCTACGGATTCGATGGGTATTTATCAGCAGATTTTGAGTGTTTTTAATTCATGAATTTAACTTCCATGATGTTTTCCTGGATGTTGGCTTTCATATTCTATATCTGTGGTCTCAAATTGGCTGTAGGCATTAAAGTCTATCGAAAACATGTTTTTTCTAAATCTGTAGGCTTCCAGTTAGTCAAATCAAGTGGGAGTTTCGACAGATCTCAAGATTATACGTTAAAAGTTATTGGATAGCAGTGCAGTAATTCTTTAGGACACTTGAGCTAAAAATAGCACCCCAAACCTGTTTTTAAGCATTTTTATAGAGGAGTGAAGAGTTACGTATAATACAAAAAGTGTTACTACACGCGTTTCCAGAAGATGTGTATATATCCTGGAGTTTATTTAGAAATTTCATTGATTTCAAGCCTACGTAACGCAATTTCTTGAAATGACCATTTTCTGCAAAAAGAGGTCACTATATGCAGTGAATGTACTATAGTACCTGGTACATCAGTCGATCAAACAATATCAATGCACGTGCGCCTACACTTGACCGTTATTTGAAACACATATTTGTCAACCGTTATTCATATATTATAGAATTCAATGAATACTCAGTCATTCAGTCGAACCTGTGTGTCATATAGCAACCTCTCTTCCTAGGTCTTCATCAAAAAGAACAACAGCTACATGAATTCTACTTACATATTGGACCAAGTTCTTTCAGATTGTCGAAAGCACAAGCTCCCGTTGTTCCTAATGTCGCACAGACCTGTAAAATGATACAGCTTCGAATTATTGCAGTCACTTTCTCCGTAAATTGTTTACGGATGATATATGATAAATGACAAAAAGTTGGAATACATGTAAGTTTCTCTGACATCCTTTGAATCTGAACCTGTAGCTGGATAAAAAGGTGGCAAAACCATATTTCTGCAGACCAAGCCATTAAATGGCCCCATAAATGCTTAGACGTACTAGGTAATATCTCGATCGAAAGAATAGCTATAGCGTTTTATACATTTCAAGTATCATATCTCGAACTAATTTGCCATAATCGATTTTTATCAGTACATGACCAGTTTTACTTATCATACTCTATAGCGTCTTATATCTGAATATTGTAATATTCATTATTTCAAACCACAAATTTGTGAGTCCGTCATCTGGCCGGTTAGCTCAGTTGGTTAGAGCGTCGTGCTAATAACGCGAATGTCATGGGTTCGAGCCCCATACTGGCCATTTATTTTGTTGGATCAACTTTGATAAATCGTATTTGATTCGAATTGTCTTTTGCCGAACTTGACTTATGAATATTCTGCACTGTAGCCTTGTAAGCTTGGAAGAGAGCACACTCATGTTCCATCCTTATTCATCGAATACGTACGAAGAATGGTATGAGTCCTTCTTCTCTGTCACTGATGATGGCCTCCTGTAGTGTTTTACCACGAAGAGATAGCTTATCGTCCGTAGGCAGTAAACGTATTCGAACCATACCTGTAATGACACACTTATCAACATTATCACAGTTAAACACTTGTTCTATTTCCGTCTTCTTTGCATAGCTTGCTACTTCAGTGTGTGAAAGTGCTTACGAATCGATGCAAGATCATGTGACTTATGCGACAACTTAGTTCCTCAGTGAATGAGAAACGCAATAATCCGTGTTGGTAAATATAGAGAAAATATATACTTAGTTCCTAAGTGTCGTTAGAATACAATCGAAACGTCTTACTCCGGAATAAATATCTTTAAAATTCAAATTGTGGGTTTTTATTCTCTATACTTAGTTCCTCAGCGTTTGTGAGCCAACAGAAGTATGAGACAACTTAGTTCGTTAGTGTTTGTGACCTAACTGAAGTTTAAGACAACTTAGTTTATCAATGCTTGTGACCCAATAAAACAATCTAGCTCCCCATTTGTGATCAAACCAATACGTATCACCAGTATTGTGAACAACAGAAAATGCGAAACAATTCGAAGCCCTTCGTGCTTGCCATACGACTGAGAAAATAGAATAGAAAAATGCAATACCGATAATGCCACATTTCTCGACCGAAGAGTGCGCATGCTCGGAACAATAACCGACGAGTCTGTCGTTAAGTATCGAGTCGGTCGAGTCGTCGTCCGAGTCCGTAAAACGATACCGACGAATGGCGTCCGTTCTGGCGGCTAACATACACGTGTACGTCGACTCACTGGCTGTTGTCTGTTGTAAAAATTGAAAAAGAAACAGTGATGATTAAATGACTATAAATTTGAGAGAAAGGCCCTATCCTTGTAAAAAAGACAATTGACAGGACTGGGATTAATAGAAAAAGATTAAGAGCTTAATTCAAATTAGTTTCAAAATTTGTCAAAGTGAAAATGTAAAGTTACCCTTGACGACAAATTCTAAAATTAGAGATAATCTTTTCGTGTTAAACAGGGCCTAAGACTGGATTTGAAAAGAAAGGTTTCAGTCTGGACAGTAGTGCACTTAGACATAAATCTGGATATACATGTATATCTATCTAATCATGGGTTGTCACTTTCGATTCTGTTATATTCTGTACCCTATTGTGGTAGACATTGCAAAAACGTCCGCGAAACATTTTGTTCTCGGTTGGAAGTCCTGTTGCAAAAAATGTAGAGATGAAGCGAAACAGAATGTCACGTGAATGTCATAATGTAGCTAAAAATCATATTACATATTGTTCTATTTTTCAAAACGCCTACCATTATAACTCCGCCTCCCATCGTCTCTTGATTGACGTGCAGGAAATCGTTTGGTAAGCCGATCATTTTACCCAACCAGTCCATCACGATAGTTTCCAATTCGGTACACGCCGGACTCGAAGCCTTGAAAATGTATAGAAATTGTAAGGTTCACATCATAATGAATTTAGGTTATTTATTAGTGGTTGATGAAGAATTGAGTAGAAACTGGCGGATCCAGACATTTGTCAAGGGCCGGGTCCAGGTGAATTGGAAGGTTCTTGTTAGCTTTGAAGGCAATACCGTATGAGGAAGAGGCACGACGTTTAACATCATACAGAATTAATGATAGCCGTGTTATTCATTAGCGGTTGATGTAGAATTGAGTAGAAACTATTGCTGCATTTAACCGATAAATCGAAGGAAAGTTAACAAAGCTCTCAAATGCAGGTGTAACCTCATAGGACAATTATCTTGAAACGGGAGTGAATAATTCTGCAAAATAATCCTAGTTAGAAATGAAAACGTTTGAATGGGGTGGAATGTTGAAGTCAGACGTCTCGTGTTGCGGTGGTATAGTCTTACCAGGCCCATTGCGTGGATGTTCCATGGGCTATGAACTCCTGCTCTATCAAGCACTAAAGCTCAGAATTTTAAACTTTTACTATGTTTTGTTCATTTACAATTCTGTAATATCTCTGAAATTGATCTAGAAGTTTTGTAGAAACCATGCTCCTTGCCCTCGTTTTATCATTGAATCAGACAGTCCAGCACATTGATGTTTTTTTGATTTCATGCTGAAAAGCCTTGGCATCTAAGAGCATGATGAATTTCCAATATTTTCCTCCTGGCAAGGAGCCTCAGACAACCTAAAACCGCCATTTTGTCACGTGATAGTTCTACGATGTAAGACCCTTAATTTTGACTCCCAAGTGAAAACAAACCAAAAGAACCAGAGGTTCAGAATTTATAGGAAAAGACCAACCTCGATTTCGGGTACGCTGTGGGCCTACTCGCCCAAGTGAAAACGAACCAAAGAATCAGGAGGTTCAGAATCTATAGGAAAAGAACCAGCCATGGTTTCGAGTACGCTGTGGGCTGTACTTACCCAAGTGAATCCGATTTGATTGACAGCATCCGCTAGCATGTCACCGAGTAAAGAAGGATAAGAGGATAGCGCCGGAAAATAGGCGTGCATGTGTGGACTTCTCCAATGAGTGATCTGCAATAGATTCAACATAAATCTGAATTAAAACTTCCTACAAAAATCACTACACTATGTATGATATTCTGGTACAAAAAATGAAACCAAAAGAGATATGATGTATAGAAACTTCTAGCTTTTTTGTTTTTTCTTTTAAGTCACTGGGATCATTCTTTCTACCAAAATTCAAATATACAATAATTATCGCTTTTGGAAGTGATTAATTCTAAATGATATAATATGATACATATATTTTTCTTTTTTTTTTCATTTTCTTGGTTTTAACTTAAGTCATTATATTATCTATAATTCAGCATTGATACAAAGAATGACACCAGACTTTGTATTAGAAATATAGAATAATCTCTATTTCGTATTGTTTTGTTTAGAATTAATCATCTACGAAAATATCATGCATTATATATGATATTTTGGTCCGAAGTATTATCTCAAACTAAGAATGTGAAACAAAAAAGAATCATATTATTATTTTATTTGGAATTAATCACTTCGAAAAGAGAAAATATACTGCAGTATTCAAAGAAAGTACCCAAACTAAAAAAAAACAAGAATTGTCTATCAATGTAAGTCCAAATTAATCATTTCGAAAAGAGAATAACTGCTGGAGGATATTTGATATTTTGATACGAAGAATGACCCCAGACTAAAAATTAAAAGCAAAAATCTATATATTATATATGTAATTTAGAATCAACACGAAAATTGATGAATTGCTCCAGTGAATGAAAAATAGAGGAAAATTTCATATTATATACTACATTTAGTTCGATTGATATTGTTGAGAAATAAACAGAAAATACACCAAACAAAAATTAGGAAAATATATATTATCTAGAATTAATCACTACGAAAAAAGGAATTTCTTAGACTCATTTACTTAGAAAAAAGGAAATTATTCACTACAGCGTTTCTCAGACTGAAAATGGAAGAATCTAAATTATCATTGTATTTAGAATGGAATCATCTTGAATATAAACATGACACTATATGATTATTTGGTTCGAATATGATATTGTTGTGGAATAAAACCAAATGCACTAGACAAAAAGTTAGGAAAAATTTAGAATTAATCACCATCAAAAGAGGAATATCATAAAATTATTCGCTTCGAAAAGAGAAAATTGCAGTATTTCTCAGACTGAAAATTGAAGAATTTATTATTAGAGTTTCTGCCACTCGGCAGAAACTCTATTATCATTGGCGTGTCTATTATTCTACGGGCTTTCAAACAGAAAACCTCCAAAATCATATTTCCCTTCATTTCTTAACGAATTTACTTGAAACTTCACTTATACCTAAATCATATCGATACTCATCGCCACAATTAAATAATTTTTGATACTCGCAGCCGTTTGGGCTACAGAGGGGTCTGAAATGTCCAAAACGTCGTTTTGGTGTGTTTTCAAACAGAAAACCTCCAAAAGTCATAGTCCTCCTTCATTTCTTAACGGATTTACTTGAAACTTCCCATAGTTCTAAACAATATTGATACGCATCGATGAAATGAACGTTTTTTTATAATCGCAGCCGTAAGGGCCACAGAGGGGTCTAAATATCCAAAAAATCTCGTATATTTCTGACACAATATAGGGATTAACCGCTCACGCTTGTGAACACGACAACAATAGCGCAATACTTGAATTTGGGTATTCAAAGTTTAACGTCATATCTCCTGATCATTCATAACAAGTCCTCCATGGGGCATTTAGGTACGGCGTCCCGCAGATTCGTGACGCAACCCCGGGATCGAATCTAGTCTGGGAACTGATGGTTTTTCAGTTTTCTTTTTTTCAGTGAAGAATGCTTTTGAAAGGGCACATTGTTACGAAAATTTTTTTTGAAAGGGCATAACGTAGACTTTCATTTATTACGGGCACATTTTTACGTAAAAACCTTTTTAAAGGGCCTACAGCGTAGAATTCTACATATAAACATATTAAGTTTCATTTTATTAGAAACTGCCTTTGATTTTATTCAACTAAAATACAATGCATATAACAGTTTCTTTCATATGGTATATTTTCATTACTTTTATATGGCCACATGGTTACCAGTACCCCTAACCGGATTAGAATTTTGAACCTTTACATTTCAGCAGAAAATCGTTATCGCTGCTTTGCAGCTATATTCTAAATATTATGATCATATCTAGAATAAATCATCTTGAAAAGAGAAAAGATAAAACAGTTTATAGAATATTTGGTATTGTTGGGGAGTAAAACACAAAATACACAAACAACCAGAAGTATTCCATTTAAAACTCTACGTTTCGATTGTATTCTAGTAATTATTACATGTGACAATGATTGTTTCGAATACTATAGAAACATCATGTTTGAAATCGAATACAATTAGTTTATATATATTTTTTATTTCGAATTGGTGGATAATCATATTCAATATGATATAGCATATAATTATCATAATTCATAACAAATATATCATAACAAATCATCTTGAAAAGAGAAAATACACGGAAATATACAGATTTGTTCGAATCATACCGTATATTTTTTTTTGTAATTTTCTTTTATTGGAGCAAATTCAGAATACCAGGGGCCAGTTCCATAGATAAGACTTAGGTTAAGACTGGGCTCAGACTTTTTTTGTTCTTCATTAAACCTTATTCCCTAAGACTGGTCTTAGGAGTAAAGACCATTTTTGAATCAATTTTCTATTCCAAGTGTAATATATGCATAATTGTATACCAAAAATATTTTAACATACCCCAGGCATGATAGCATTCTCAAAATCTTTGAATATGGCGTCCCACGATTCGCCTTCAAATGGGGCACTGTCTGGCAACAGCTGACTGAGGTATCCAGGTTTTACATCCGGGTACACGCGACGATCACGGATATTCTCTAGATAGTCGGCAATGAAATCGACCAGTTCTCGACCTGTAAAACAGGAGGGTATATTGAATCAGAGATTTTTTACTAAAAATTTTGTTTCGAAACATGCACTAACTTGTATGGCACATACCTCTTGTTACATCTGTGACATAAATAATTATAAATTCTATCTCTTCATATTGTTATGTAAATGCCTGTAAGTATTTTGTATACTTTGTACATCTCGGCCCGCTTCAGGACTTTTCAGTATAATAAAGAGTTTAATTGAATTAAATTATAATATCTATTTTAAAGAATTAAAAACTTTGAGAATTGAGCAATGATGCTACGTTGTATTTGATAGTTTGGTACAAATAATTATCCCGCGGACATTGAATCAAAAATATATAGAATAACCTCTATCTTATGTTATCTTATTAAGAATTATCACTTCGAAAATATCATGCAGAGTTTTCATCAGCATAGCCACGTTCTTCATAGCGCTCTGTTATTTCTACGTTATCTGACATGAATATTCATATGAGAAATTGTGAGAAATTCCGGATGTCTAGCAAAGTATTTGTGAAACAAATGTCACTTGAATGTCCTTCGTGAGAAGACCCCACTAAAATAGCGGACCAGACATCCAGATTATTTTGCTAAATTCAGTCGCCAACACATGAACCTTTTGGGAGAGCATCGAAACCATGTGTGAGCTCGAATTATGAGGTGTTGTCACAGTTTTAAAACTAACTTCTCATCTACCGAAATATCTTTTCAATGTATATAAAAAAGTTACGTAAATTCTATAATTATTTTGGCTATATTCTGAACACTAAAAAAAGGTTTTTGCCGTTGCTGCTTTATGTGACTTGCTTATTCGATATAGCAGCCGATACATATTTTGCTGGTCTTCTTTAAGAACCGCGAGATCTGTCGGGCAAGATCAGTCGAAACCGACATTTGACTGGCTTCCGGTTGATGGACAATAAGTTCATTGATTTACATGTTGTGATCATTCATATAAACATTATTTTGGACTTGAATGAATAAAAGTATATTCAATGACAGCTTATTTAATACGTAAGATATTGTGAAGTTCTTGTTATCTTAATTCAATTTGTTCATTTCATGTTTTAGTATATCTTTTCAGTGTTTTCTAAAATGAATTGAGTTGAAGTTGAATGCCACTACTTTGAAAGATGTTTATACAAGCGTTACTTGTTCTTCTGGTTTTTTTTTCAGAGAATGGATCAGAGGTTTTGAATGGCCCGACAGTCGACGATGATGTCGAACGCTTTTTACAAGTCGACAAAACGATGATCGGAAATCAATGAAGCGATCTGTATGAAAAACGTCGCGTGACCGCTGCGGATAATCCTCGACCGACTCGATCGACAACCATCCCTTAATCTTCCAGTTGATGGTTTATAGCAATAATCCTTACAAAGAATTATTAATAAAGTAATTGTTTTTCTGGTATTTTTTATGCGCCGCCTCGTATTGACGTGCTTTCACGCTTATATGAGTACACCTTGATCGCCGAACTGATTTCATGTCTTGATAATTTATCAGGTGCAACACAGAATTTCTCCGTCTATTTGGTTTTGTCCATTTTTTCTTTTCAGCCGAATTCCTTATCTTCACCATCAACTATGTGTCATCTTCGGGATTAGTGAACTTTGATAAATTCTCAGTCTCTTCGGAAAGGCTCGATTTGTTTATCAAATTCCGTAAGAAGGTCTCCTAAATTCACTATATTGTATTACGTCATATTGAAATAAAGTACAAGATGTCATCAGTTCAGTGACTTTTCCTGATCATATTCATTTCACGCTTATATAACTACACCTTGAACCCCAAACTCATTTCATGCCTTGATAATTTTTTTCAGGTGCAGAAACAAAATAACCGAAGAGACTGAGAATCTATTAAAGTAAATCTCCTAAATTCACTTTGAATCCCGAAGATTACAAATAGTTGATGGTGCGAATGTGAAAGTTCTGCCGAAAATCTTAGAAATATATTTTAAAACATTAACAGTTTACCAACAACTAGCCACGAAATATTTTTTGACGACCTAAAAAGCGTTTACAATATATCATATACAATTATACCTACACAGCGTTGTATAATATTAGTCTTGTGACTGTCAGTGTGCAGCACGTCATCAATAAATGTGTTTCGATAAAATGCAGCAAAATACCTAAATTACCATTAATTTGTATTGACTAATTTTTATATATCATTTAGAAATTACAACGTGGTGATTTGATGTCTAAATGTCTTTTGAAAAATAAGTCGATCGTACGAATAGCGTTACGAAATCGGCTGTGACCGCCAAGTCGGTACTGGTTAAAAGTCGTGTCATCAGCAATGCGGGCGGAGCCACCCATTATCGAATCTATGAATGATTGTCGTTGTTCGAAAATCAATTTTACCCCCTTTAAAGCCTGTTTCTTCATAGACATATAAAATTGATTAAATGAAAATATTTTTCAAATTTGGTATTTGCTTTAGATGAAGCGTATTTGTAAATGAACATGATCAATGTTTTCTACTGTTGTGTAAATAAAATGTACCTTAATGAATGAGTGAATAATATGTATCTGATGAGTCGATGGTCATAAATGTCAAAAGCAAACTTTTATATATATTCCAGCTGTTATGATGTAAATTAACGTAATCCATGAATTATCAAATCTATCATTATACTGTGTAAGCATTTAAAATCATATAGTGTTTCATTCAGAGAGATTTTAATCATGTAAAGCTAATGCTGAAGCCATGACATTTCTATAAAGCTTAAGATAAAAACAATCATAAAAAACAAATAACTTTGTAATTTGGTTTTGTAATTATTCAGGGGCGGATCCAGGATATCTTTGGGGGAGGTGCTCGACAGAAAAATTTGCGATTTTTTATTAATTTGATGCCCCGAGATACATTTCCCCCTATTTCAACCTATCTCACACTAAAAAAAAGATGAAATATATGCCTATAAAAATATATTTAAGGCAGCGGATCGAAAAGGTTGCTTAAGAAAATTACAGCTAGACATGGGGGGGGGGGGGGGGGGGGGGGGCGCGAGCACCCAAAGCACCCCCCTGGATCCGCGCCTGTTATTCATAATAGTAGTGCTGAAAATCAATTCACTTCTATAGCGCAATTCTATATAGAATAACCATTGCATAAATTAGATTACAAAGGAATCAATACATAACCCATAATAATGCGATATAAAGGGCTAAATAAAAATTTTTTTTCTAAAACACAAAGGTTTCAACCAGTGGATTCAAAAGTAGTTGAAATAAGAATAGAAGATAAAACAGTCTAGATGAAGAAATAATATCTAAAATACAAAATCTTTAATTTGATTTAAAAGTTGAGAAATATAAATCTTATATGGATATTTTTTAAATTCCAGGCTTTCGGAGATTAAAAACGAATTCGTGAAGTCACCTACCCCGTTTCCTATATTCAGATGAATCCATTTTCTTGTCGACGGAGTGACGAAAGCTATCTAGCAACTAGTGAACGTCCTCGTATTGAGTATACTAGTAAACACCCTCACAGAGTTAATCCGCCACAGCGTCGACACTGTTTCAATTCACTTGTGGATGTTGTTTAGGGCAACAAACAAGGCGTATCAGGCCTAGTGTTGGTCGCAATCAGTTGTTACGGAGGAGGTGTGGTAAACTGTAGCGACGCAAATCGAATTTACCGACGCAGAATTGATAAATGAAGTTATGAACAGGTCGCGAACTGAATTCATATTTGACAGCGAGGACGCGTTTTGATTGTCAAGAAGACAATTACGCCAGCATATATATCGCACTGTGATACGAAATATGTAACGAACATTATTTTCTAGGATGCTGAAATAAACTCCTTTGATTATGATTTCTCATACATTTGGCCAGACAACTTACATAAGAGGCCCACAACAGGGTATTTTGGACGCTGGACGCCGGAAAAAATCTCCGGACACTGGATTCCAATAACCGCTTCGGGACGCCGGACTGCGCAAGTTTTACACGATATTTTAAGCTCCAATGAGAGTGAGACACCCAAAATTCATCAAAATAAGTGGCAGAATCCCGAAGTTGTCCAGCCGATTTGCTGACTTCTACTAGTTTTAAATATATGATTAAAATAAAACTGCTGCATAGACTTAATGAGAGGTTTTTATTGTTTTTCATTCATGTCAGAATGATCCAGATTTTGGACACCAGACTCCTACTTGACGCCAGACCAGTCTAAAGCCTTGGACGCCGATTTCCAGTAGGCCTCTCACATAATGTAATTAGAAATACGAGTGTTTCTTCGTCTAACATCTTACAGCTCAATATACATACCTCTTCCTGCGCCTTCCTTAATCAACTATTTGTTCTACTAGATAATCTTGACCAACAATACTTAAACTTTGATTGTCGAAAAGACAATTACGCCAGAATATCGTACTGTAACACGGAACAGGTAACAAAATATATATTTTTTTCTGAACACATTAAATGGGAGGGTCCAAGAGTATATTTATAAATGGGACGGTATATCTGGAAGAAAGGACAATCGCAAGGTGTTTTGGGTAATTTACATTTTTAATTGACATGTAGAAATCAATAAGATTTATCTAAGTTATTTTGTCTATTCAAGAAACGATATTCATTGTCACAGAATACATCCAATTAATCTAAATATTAATTACTTGGATTCAATGATTACTCCAAGGTCAAATAAACTCATCGTGCGATGACTGTACTTCTGTACTTCTTAGTTCTGGTTATTTCTGTGTGTACCGTAACAACGTTAGGCTAATTTTCCAAACTGTCAATTTTCCAAATTGGCATTGACATAAATTAGTTTTAATTAAAGTGATTTAAAAGATTTTAAAAACAGTTTTTATGAAAAAAAAGTTATATAGGTTCTATAAGTAGTATGTATTGGGACCCTTCAGGTACCAAAATGTGGAGTGGAGGAGTGGAGGCAAGTGGAGGATGACGTCACTC
>JAYMFW010004459.1:0-25197 GCA_036785005.1 Tubulanus punctatus | reverse complement strand
CTCTTTTTATTTTTTTTTGGGGGGGGGGGGGATTGGAACCTGTTGGAGTGTATGTACGGACACTGGCAAGCGAAATATACGGCATTGATACAGGGAAATTACTTTACTCCAGGCCCAACTGATTTTTGCCATGCTCGTCCCTTCGTCGAACAAACTCTGTCGTGGTGCCGGATTTCTGTTTCTCCTATAATTACGTCACTAGTAGTGCAGATGGACGCTGCGGAAATATTCGTCCAACCTCTTAAGTCGATTAGTACGCGTTCGATGTGATTCGGTCTCCCTATGATCATTTGGCTGATAGCCAGAGCACAAAAAAAATTTTCCAATGCAAATAAAATCAATTTTACACGATTTGATTTACTCGATGATATATTATTTTGCATTACAATTAACTGCACTATTTCTTAATTAGCGGAGTTCTACACAGCGTTATTCGGTCCCATTCTCGTAAAACTGTAGTAAAATCGTAAATAAATTATCAAATTATGGGAGAAATGAAATCTACATCGAGTGGTAGCTGGGAACAATATTTTCTGTGACTCGTTTCAGGTTTCTCATTCACTCGTCAACCCTTAACCCTCACTCGTCACCAGAAAATCTAGTTCCCAGCTACCACTCGTTGTAGATTCTATATTTCTGCACGAGCACCAAAAATGATTTAATATCGCTAAAACGGAAAAATCCATTTTTGGCGCTAGTGCAGAAACAGAAAACGGAATTCTGTTTTGGCACCCTGGTGCATACGAAGTTATTTCCAGACAACCAAATTCCCATATGTTGTACACATAACTGCGTATGCAAAGCAATGCATTGGTTAAGAACCGAAAACAGTCCGCGTTTATGTTCATGGGTGATACGATTTTTTACAAACTTTGATATTTATTGCAATAAATGACTGCATCAGAAATGTCTACGTCAATATTAGATGGAATTTTGAATGTCAGAAGTCTTCAGGTTTCTGTTGATTGTAAAAAATTGAAATAGATGAATTTTCATCAGATATCAGATAGCACTCTGCAGTGATTAAAAATTTGCGGCAGAAATAACTCGGTGACAAAATATAGTCAAAATGTCAGTATCTGAAAAATTCCTAGAATGTCTCTTGCTTCATCTGCATTGTGTCCTTCTGGGGGAGGACACAGAGAACCCCACCTCCCCTTAAAAAATACCGCTAGAATTCATTATGAATAGCAACTTCACATTTCCAAATTTGAGCCCAATTATGAAAGATAGTAATGGTTAACCTTATATTATTTCGGAAAACCGGTCTTTTAAAGGAAATTCGAGTCCCCCACTTTCTTACTTAGTGTGGATGGCCCTTATGTTCAGCCCCTAGATTCATTCCTGTAATCTAACCCTGTAAATTGGTATTTCGTTGTTCGAATTTCAAGTAAAACCCGTAACCGAGTGTAAATCCGGAACAATAAAATAAATGCTCCCATAAAGCCGTAACGGGGACCGGAGATTTAGTATTACATCTGCATCTACAGTATTACAACCGCATCATCAATCACGTTCGGATCCCATATTTGTCTTTAAAAAGAATAACACGAATTCCTTTCCTTCCTTCACGTTTTTCCACTCACTGATGAACTATGGATTTGTCTAATGGTACCCGGCGTATGTTTGTGACGTCATTTGATTACTAGCATTTAAGTTTTAGGTTTTAGGGTTGGGTTTTTGTAAAAATCTTTAGGTTAGGGTAAGGTTGGGGGTTAAACGCCTAAGAGTTAGGGTAACATACGCGGAATATGATGACGTCACAAACTATACGCTAACCGAGTACCATTAGACAGACCCGTGAAGGAACTACACACGAGTCAAAATGTTGACTTGTAGCGGTAATAAATTCTCGTGTCAGAATTCAGGATCGAAGTCGCCCAAAAGTCTCGATTTTATCCCTGATGTATTTCACAATATACTTTTTATTTTCTATATTTGTTCTATTCGTGTTTAATTGTTTGCCCTCGCTTCTGCTGTTTTGTTATGAAAATTGAATTGGATTAGACAGGTAATGATCAGGGAGGGGAGCGGTCTGTAAGGATGGCTTAGGTTTGTGACGTCATCATTTGGTTACTACAATTCAAGGGTTAGGTTTTAGGGTTGGGATTTAGTAAAAGTCACAAACTGCGCCAACCGGGTACCATTAGAAAGAAGAATCTCATAATATCCCAAATCCTGATCGTCCACTGCAATGCAAAAAATACATTAGAAATACATTAACTTTAACAACGTCTAAATCACTACTCTCAACGGCGATATGTTTTTTGAATGTGCATGGATAGGGCACACGGTATACACCATTGCTGATCACAATTTCATTTTTTTGTTTTTCGTGGTTTTCTATTTTGCCGTGATTGATTCTTCACGGCTTTTCATCATAACCATTCAAGTAAACGACACGTGACAATTCATGTGTAAGAAATCCAGGGCGTCTCCCCGAAATAAATGGCTTTGATACTTGATGTGTGGCGTGTGAAAACTTACTGGACCGGGAACAAGTGGCCATTCTAACTGAATATCGAAGAATTTACTAATTACCGTGAACAACCGAGTAAAACTTCATGACGTAAGTCTAATTGTGAGACAAGAAACATACCTTTATCGAACGGAGGATTAATATTGCCGGATATATATGAATGATACTGAAAACATATATATAAATATAAAATGCACTGGACCACATTCCGAGATAGAGAAAATTTTCACAGAACCTAGTGAGGAGAACACGTCATAAGCCCAAAGCATCACAGTTTGAACTTCCTATGAAATTCAAACTGACATCACAGATTGAAGCTGCGGGTCGATTTTTATTCGAGACGCACTTGTGCAAAAACAACCGACATCAATAGCGATATTAGAAATCGACGACATCGGCGACGTATGTCATAGTATGATTGACGTACGACGTGACATTACCGAATCTTTGCCTGTATGCAAATATGCCGGAAGCGCAGTGCGATGTTAATGAGTTTTTTATGAGTTGCTGGGAGACACTCGTCCCGACAAGTGCACCGCTATGGGTGGTATTGGTGACAGTTTTATTTGCAACTTTGGCCTCAGTTTTATCAATCAGATATGTCCAGAAGCTTTCAACACGCGATTGTTTGTTGTCAGACGAAAACTTCTTTTTACGGAATTAACTGGAAAGCAGGCGCAGCAGCCTGTCCGTCGAGAAAATACACGACAATCTATCATTAAGACGCGTTGTTTTTCTAAGAACATACGGTGTTAATCCGTCTAAAATACCAAGTTTCCATCGCTAAAATCTAGGAACTTCGAAAAGTGACTGACACCTACTTAGTCACAAATACTGACGTGTGAAGGTCACCACGACCGCCATGTCTCTAAACAAGCAAGTTCTTAAACCCAATCAAATCAAGTTCTCTACCGAAAGATTTATGTGGTCATACGAAAACCATCAATATTCCGAAATGCAAAGAAAGATATTTCTTTGATTAAATCAAAAGTAGTGTCTCTATATCTAATTAAGTCTTCGAGATTTCAGAAAAATAGACCTGTTACTTAAAGTGACATTTTGATCAATAAAGTAAATTAGCGTAGTAAAAGGATTAATAGTCTGGAACTAGAACTTGACGATTTGATCTTCAAAAACCATTATTCTCGTGATGAAGTGGGATGACTGGTTTATTTTTCGATTTTTATTGATTTATCAAATCAGGTTTCTATACATAAGAAACGATAAAGTTCAATGTGTAATCCAAGATTTAAAAAAAACAATGACATATTCTCTATTTTATCAATATCTATGTGTGTGGCCAACCCCATGTGGAGCGACTAAACAATGAAAGATCAATGTTTTTGTGAGCTAGTGGAGCGTATCAACCCAGTGATCAAATAACATAGATGAAATTGAAGTTATGATTCTAGTTAGATATTGGTACGTATAATTTCTACAAATGAGCTGATGCGAGAGAAGGCAAACCCCTGTGAGACATTGCAACATTTATGTTTCGATCTTACATATCATATACGTTTAAAAACATATAATTTTCACGTAAGGTTTTCCATTCCGACAATAAGAGGCAATTAGTGACATTTCATCGATTCAGCAAAATGAACTATATGTTTAAATTTAGAAATCTTTAACGCATTCATATAGATCAAAGTTCAGGGCATTTCTGAAAAGTAAGGAGTTGTATTATA
The DNA here is from genome assembly GCA_036785005.1 of Tubulanus punctatus. Taxonomy (NCBI): domain Eukaryota; kingdom Metazoa; phylum Nemertea; class Palaeonemertea; order Tubulaniformes; family Tubulanidae; genus Tubulanus; species Tubulanus punctatus. Next base: position 21,030 of record JAYMFW010004459.1, on the reverse strand, counting down.
TTTGTTTGATGGGGGACAGGAGGACTTCGATTAATTATCAAATTACTGAATCTTTTGATATTTCAGCGTATATCTTAATCTTGAGTACGTGTAGTCAATCAATTCTTCAGTATATCCAAGAAATTGTCATATAACAACTCCCTTACTGATCTTTCCACATGCTTTGTTGCAGCTTACTCCATTAACAACTACTGTTTATTCATCAAAAAAAATAATATAACATTGTAAATGAATATGGAGAGATGATATCATTATCATAATTATTATTCATAATATTATCAAAATGAACTAAGTATAACTTGATTGAAATTACCACACATGCATAAGTTTTAAAATGTTTTTCAAATTCAATATTTCTTTAAACGTGATTAAGATAATTCATGATATCATTATCGTGAAAATATCATATACGTTTTAAAACATCAATTTTACGTAAAGTTTTCCATTTCGGCAATAATAGGCAATTGGTGACATTTCATCGATTCAGCAAAATGAACTATATGTTCAGATTTTGAAATCTTTAACGCATTCATGATCAAAGTTCAGGGCATTTCTGAAAAGTAAGGAGTTGTATTATATTTGTTTGATGGGGGACAGGAGGACTTCGATTAATTATCAAATTACTGAATCTATTAGTATTTCAGCGTATATCTTAATCTTGAGTACGTGTAGTCAATCAATTCTTCAGTATATCCAAGAATTTGTCATATAACAACTCCCTTACTGATCTTTCCACATATTTTTTGCAGCTTACTTCATTAACAACTACTGTTTATTCATCAAAGCAAATAATATAACATTGTAAATGAATATGAGATGATATATCATAATTATTATGCATAATATTATCAAAATAAACTAAGTATAAATTGATGAAATTACATCACATGCATAAGTTTTAGAATACAATTCAAATTCAATATTTCTATAAACGTGATTAAAATCGTGATATCACTATCTTGAAATTAAACTTGTTAGTTTTTTAAATGTAATTTGAATTATCCGACTAAAGATCTGATTTAGACCCGAGTAGATAGATCCTCGTTCTAATGAAGCTTAATTCAGGAATGATCCTGCACAAGCACCGTCTGAGCTGTGTCAGACAGACAGACTCACACGACAAAGACCTTGTAAATTAGCTGCAATCAGTTGATGAAACATCACAAATTTCCATCCTAGACACCTCCTAAAATAAGAGCTTAATTATGAAATATCTGACGTATCTTTTGTTATTGTATGTTAGATTATGTTCCTAACTGCGTTTTATTTGCAGTCGCTTGTTAATGTCAATTTGGGAAAAACGTCCATTAGAATTTTTAAATGTGAATTATTCGATATCAAGATTGATTAAGAAGTTTGAGGTGTTTTTTTCATCATATATACTTTGATCTGCACCACCAGGAGCTCAGTGCTGATTAAGAATAAGTAACATGTTCTGTCCATAATATATTTTTGGGAAAATTAGATTGAAATATTTTGGTGATTTCTTTCTCAGGAAAAATTTCAAGATGCGTATTCAAGTCCCCTGGATGCTTTTAGGTCACAGAGTGTAATACATTTTGAAATACCACTGATTTGAGACTCAATCCATATCGCATGAGTACAATCAGGGAGTTGTTATATGACATATGTCACTCCCTGATACAACCAACTTTTTTATAAATCCAAACGTCTCCCCGGATTTTGCAATGTTAGAAAATGCTTTCATTCTAGGTAATAAAGTTTCTGACTCACAGAGATTTCTTGGTTTTACGATTTTATGCGGTTTCGCCGTCGGTCGTGAATTACGAATTTGTATTACAAAACTTTAGGTGTCACCCTTTATACAGTGTTTTATATTGCACACGCAGATGATAAAAACATGCTGGTCACGATTCAACAAAATGAACTTAATCAACGGCCATAAATAATAACCGAGTTGTCTTTCACGGAACCCCATTATGTAAGATGAACCTTATTATACGAGAAGAGATATTTGATGGTGAAGACTAAAAATGCATTTGCTGGAGAACATGTTGCACATTTTATATTCAATAAGTGATTTCTTAGCTTAATTTCGTAAGAAGTAGATCTTATCTCATAGTTATTATGGTCATGTTGTTTTTATGCATAGCTGGAATATGAAAGGTTTGACTGAAACATGTAATAACTGAAATTTACCAACTTGTTACACTCCGTGTTATTCTTGTCGTGTCATTGGTCACTTGAATTGTTCTTAAAGACCTCCTCAAATGACTGAATGTCTCATATTAGAGGACTATTTCAATAAAGTAATGTAATTTTGTTTGAATAGTTAAACTCAATAGAACGTTTCTACAAAAATACGAATTCTAACTGAATACCTGATGAATATTGTGTGAATATTGATATTTTTTATCATGCATTGATGAATAACTCTGACCCATCCCATTAGATCCAACCTAGTTGATTTTTCAATGAAATGTGAAATTTTTTTATTCATCTTGTTTGTACTTTACTTTTGTTTTTCTTTCCCATCTCCGTTGTACATGTTTTTTTAATTGTGTATGATTGATTAATAATATGCATCTGACCTCCTTATGCTAATTTCCATAGTCAGAAGATAAATAAAGTTTATCATCTTATATTCGTGAAGACCAAAACAACAATGCAAAATAATTTTTTTCTAAATGCTTTACTTTCTGTCAAAAATGCTGACAAGAATTGTTTCTTATGACTTATATGATATCATTTGAATTTGTTGGTGTAACAACATTTCATCAAGAGAGGCTCCACTCATTTAGAATGGCCAGTTTCAGAGACCAGAGGTGGTGAGCTCGAAGCTATCGTTATTTACGACATCGAAAGCCCAACGCCGTGTGCGTTGGGCTTTACGATGTCGTTAAAATAACGTTGTTAGAATAATCGCTTGGGCTATCGGTGCGTTGGGCTTTAGGTTCATGTTAAGGTGTCGTTGGTCTAGAGGGTTATCTCGAAGCTACCGTTAGTTACAAACGCTCCTATGCTATCGTTAACATAACGATTGGTCAGGAGCGCTTGTTAGACTCTCGTTAAATACACCATGAAAGCAAGTTAGTAGCTACTCGTAGATGTCAATTAAATGTCTAACTTCTGAATCTTATGAACTCGTTAATAGTTAGGCCAAAAAACTGATAACTTTTTCCCCAGCAAAAGTATTTTTCTGAAACGTTTTTCTGCGGATCAAGGAATAGATAAATACTACCTGATTTGATTGACTTGTCGTCGCTGAATTTTGTGTCGTCTGAACGTTCGTATCGGGTCGAATGTAGCACGGCGGTAGGTGTCAGCACTTGTATTGTATTGTCTCGCGCAGTCAATTAAAACGGGCAGTAATTATCTATTCCCTGGTCAAACAAGCCCAAACGAAGTGCCGTGGAATGCTCCGCTTGGAGCGACCCGGGACACATTCGTTCCGGAACGCGTCCCGGGTAAGATGATACATTAGCGTCATGTAAACGGGGCTATAGCCTATACTGCTGCATTCCTGTCTGGTACTGATGGCTATTGTCAAACCTCAGACAGCACGCATTATTTGTTTATGTGGGCCAATCTGCGTATCGGAGCTCGGTGGATTACCTATAATAAAAATACTGAAGCAGTCATCAAAACGCATATTAACTCTTCCTCTCGTCGCTTTCGAAGATATACAACAAACCCGCAATCAATCCGTAAAATATTTTCAAATCATACAGTTTTTTTTTGTCATGTTTCAATATCTATCACATCTAGTGACTGTATTTTGTTATACATAGGCTTTCTAACGGAGAGTATGGTTTTAATGGTCTCGGGGTCTATCTCGTACGTAGTTTGTTCCGAACCTCTCTAGAAACGCACCCGTTCGCGGAAATGTCTGGCTACGGGCCTGCGTGGTTTCTAGGTTACCAGCACATGGTTACCAGTTACCGAAGCAGATTTACACTCTCAGATGTCGATGGATACCAAAAAAACACGTATCAACATGTTTCCTTTATCGAGGCGAAAACGACAGCTTTTTACAATAACGCTAACAGTTACCGAACGCTTTATGATAACCCTGAAAATCTTGCTAGTTATTTTTGCACAAATACTGGTATTATACTTCAAAACTGAAGATAAAGGCTAGCGAACGCTGCGTGAAGTCAGCAGTGTCTAGGATGACGTCGGGACGAGTCTCATTTGTCAGCATTGATCGGACTTGTTGTACTCCGCTCTAATTACTAAGTTCGCCTGTCAGAACAACAAATCTCCTCCATCGATCGGATTTCAGTGCTAATACTGACCTTCATTAAAATGATATAAGCGAAAAAAGTCAGCATAACCGTGACGGAACATGATACGATGGACAGAAACAATGATAGCATACGTTCGGGTCAAATCTAGAATTTTCATGAGAGTCCATCTTATCTGTTATCCGCAAAAAGATGATTTGAAGGTATACTTTATTCAAACCAGCATCTAGTCTAAACAATTCTTGAATAATCCGTCCACTGAAAAGACAGTGGTAGACAATATCCTGACGTCTCTAAAAATGTATCTGTAAAGATGACAAAAACGTACATACGTTTTTATATAAAAACGCCCCGCTTACAATGTCCTATGAATTAATACTTCGCCCTGTCCTCGTTGTCCATATCATCATCTTTTTAACCAAAAGGTAAGGCATAATCAGAGTTTTCTGCTCTTCAGCAGAAAACTCTATTGTTATTCCCATGTTTATTATTATTATTATTATTATTATTATTATTGTTATTATTATTATTATTATTATTATTATTCCACACAAAAATCTCACAAAAGTGAATATCCTCCCTCAATTCTTAACCGATCACCATGAAATTTGTGCAATACATTCGAGAAAAATTTTTATTATTGAGAAATCACCTATAGTATCAGAAGCAAAGTTGTAGCTAAGAACCTGTAGTTTATTTTTGTCAGTTGTAGCCTCTCTTTAGGACTGACCGTTAAGGCTCCAGGGGCCCCGAAGGCGTACTCAGAAGGGGAAAACTCAGGTTTTTGGCTAATGACATCTAAACTATAAGAGATGGAAGGGTGCCCTCATTGACTTTTTTGTAGATCTCTTAGAGTTTCACATAATAAAAAAAAATTCATCCAATCCATCAAACGGTCACTGATATACAGGACATTGAAACATGACATTATGGAATGAGCTATAAATAGATCTGAAGACTTTCAACTGAAGGCGGGAAATTCAAATGTGCTAATTGAGTTTTTGCTAATATCTCAAATACTACTGACCGGTCTTTGATCAAATTTCATACATATGATCCTTATGTGGTCAGAAATTGAGCAGTATGGTGTTGACCTACTTCCGTGACCTTTTAACCTACCTTTTTATTTATGGTCCAATCATGATCAACCTTCATATATAGGGTCCGTATCTGGTCAGAAATTAACCAGTATAGTGTTGGCCTACTTCTGTGACCTTTTGACCTACTTTTTTATTTATGGCCCGATCAGGATCAAACTTCATATATAGGATCAGTATGCGGTCAGTAAATGACTGGTATAGTGTTGACCTACTTTCGTGAACTATTGATCTGCTTATCTATTGATGACCCTATCATGATCAGGTATCTTATCAATAAGCAAAAAAGCAACTATAGCAGATGTGCAGAAAACTCTTTATCGCTGTTTTGCAGCTATATTTTTCTTGTTTTAATGTAATGGAATCTAATCTTCACCTAAGAAATGTACAAAGCGATATAGTTTAAATGAAAACTACAGAATGATACAAATAAAGTGACAAGAAAGATGATAGGACCCTCAAAAAGCGATATATATATTTTGTAAATCAAAGATTATGTTGAAGAGGAAATGGTAATGTAATTTTTGCCAAATAACCGTCGTTTATGTTGTAGCAAAATATTTGTCTTAAAGACCGCCACTGCTCTTTCTCATTCATTCCTGTCATTGAGTCATTTCGATCAACACAGTGCATAAACTCTAATTAAACGGTATTCACTGAAATTCAATTAGATGTCTGGATGCCTTAAATGATCATGTTTTTTCGAGTGGAATTACAAAGATAAGGCCGCCGGTATCTCCCTTTTAAAGACAAAAGTCGGGGAATGATGAACGCATACAACGCATAGCATCTCGCCGTCAACGTCAGGAAAGTAGCTGCCTTGGTATCAGTAAACATAGATGCCATTCATAAGGGGATGAAAAAAGATACTAGGAAAGCCACTTCCATTTATTCCCTACAGAAAACCTCATTACCATCTAATTCATAGATCTAAAGATTTGCGGCAAGTTTTGACTTGCTTACGAATTAAGACCCGATCGAGGAAACACGATTTAGACCCCTAGCAGAAAATACGAGATTTCATGCATAAGGAGTACTTTTTGAATTGTGATGGTTGGTATTGATAGTACAGAATTTATACCTGTTGACGTTTCCTTTCATTTGTTGGACTGACATATTCTTCATTGGCAGATTTTCCGATTTTTCGTGGCAGAGCCTTTGTCGATTTACACGTTGTTAATTACGTTTTTTGTATGATTCGATTCGGAGAACGGTCCGAGGAACATTTCACTTGGCTCTACACAGCCAACCGGAAATTAAACTCCTTTTTTCGACTAGAGATCAGCTTTCATCGCTTTCGCATACATTTCGGATATAAATCGGTCATTGGGATACGGCGTGAAGGTCATTTCTTAATATGGTCATGATTGATAGCGAAGAAACTGGAAAAGTTGTAAAGCGTGAATAATCGTGCACAAGGGTTCAGTATTTCAGTGTAAACGTTGCCTTCGACAATGGTTGGAGTGTCGCGTTAAATGTCAGACACTAAACACAGGAAGCCGATGTCAGCTGTGATTTCCATAATGACTACAACAGCTAATCCAGAACTGGTAGCCTCACCGTTCACGCTAACCACCGCCGTTGATTACAGAGATAAACAGATAAGTGGTGACTGGCGTAGCCAACAGAGTACCGAATGAACGTGTCCAAACAATGTCAATGAGCCGCTGGACGAACTACACCACTCCCGAACACTATAGCCACGTCTATACGAGATGATTTTTGTCCCGGTACAATTTTGTCCAGGGTAAATTTGACCCGGGTCTAATCGATGTACTGTCTATACACGTTATATTTTGGTGTAAATATTTGAATTGAATTGGAATGGTACGAGCCATTCTCAGTTGCCAGATTTCAAGGTCACGCCATCCGTGTTTCGAAACGCGCTTTACAAACCCAAAGTTACATTAAGGCCATGAACATTGCTAATATCGTCGTTATGACTGTTTATGCAGATGATGCACAGTCGGTGGAAGTTATATGAAATGCAGCGAAAAAGCCAAAGTCGTCGACGACGTCTGGCGAGATTTAAACGCAATCAACGTAGCAAGATGACAGACAGTTTTTTGGCTTTAGGAACACTTCCCGATGGTCGAAGTGGTCGACTTTGGTCGCTACCCAAGAGCACAGATTGATGGGAGAATATTGTGGTAAATGCAATCTAGCCCAGGTATTCGAGTGCCATCTGTTGCGGAGCCAACTTGTCCCGGGTCAAGCGTCTATACGAGCAACATAATGCAGTGCTAAATTTAGACCGGGACAAATGCGGACCCTGGCTCTGAAACGATTGCGGGGTCAAACTGTCCCGCGACAAATCCTGACTCTGCAATTTGGCCCGCATTTTTTTATGGTGTAGACGCTCGACCCGGGACAAAATTACTCGTATAGACGAAGCTTAATCAACTGATCAATTCCATGATTGAATGGGAACATGTATGGACACTATATCAACCATCCGTTTTCCATCTATCCAGGCCCCTGCACTAACCCATGTCACACAGCCCTACAAAGTATGTTACCAGTTCCCCAGGCCAGTACATGTATAAATCCACATTGGTTTGGGAGAATCCAATGGACAGAGTCATCAAACAGGTAGACACGACACGTGTCCGAAGACGCGCGGCTGAAGATGTATTATGGGCCATCAACATCGCTACCTCTCTGACACCCTATTGAACACTTGATCATGTCAGTGGTCCCAAGGATGCAATGGTGGTTGATCACATTAAAGACTGCAATTGGTGGCAGTCAACGTGAATACACCCAAAAAGGTAGTACTACCCGTTGTCAAAACCTAACGTGACGTCACCATCGTGAAAACTAACGATTGGAATTACATTCAATTTGAAATAACTCGCGCTGGCCTAACTTCTTGCAATTACCATCTGTATCTTACAGATGAAGAAAATGCTAATTGTATCAAATTTAAATTTTAGAACCATCTAGAATGCGATGTAACTTCTATATCTTGAATGCAACCTTGAGATACAATAACTGCAAGGTCATTGACTTTTCAAAAGAAACGTTGATGGTTTGCGATCAGTGTACTGCAAAAGCGGAGAGCGACCATGTAGGATTACTCTAAGAATGCGCCCACTCTTTTTAAAGCTGAAATGAAGCTAGAAGGTTTCTATATTTCTCGACTGTCATAGAGAAAATAATTTTATTCATAACATATCATGTTATAGAGATTGGTGTAAATTATGTTAGCATTATTGTTGGAAGGATTGGATACACCCATATCTTATTTTCCGAGTATTATCCAAAAAATATGTATATACGTAGCATATCATATGCTCTATTGTATATTTTCATGGTAAATCACTCATCTTGTCATTTTATTTGACCTGAGTTGGTCTTCACAGTTTCTCAGTTGAAGTAAGTAAGTCATATCACCAATGATTAGTTAATAAATTAACTTAAATACTTACTGAATTAGTTTATGAATTATTCAATAAGAACTCCCTTTAAAGTAGAAGTGTATTGTTCAGTTATCATATTAAGATCTAAAATTAGATGAATCATTCACATTATGATCCTTAGATTCAATCTAAAATTTTAATTGAAATTTCTTGCCTACAAGGGGATTTTCATTCTTTGAATCAAAACTGTAATATTTCAGTAAAAATCCGACATTTTCCGGCGTCAGTGCTTTCAGTCATCATTGCAATATCATATTTTGCAATAATATTCTCAATTGATTATCACTGGCATTACAAGATTTTCCAATTTGATATACATAAAATAAATCAACCAATAAGCTTAAATTATTTCATCAGATGCAGATGTCTCGAATGCAATTAAGCTTGTTAAGCCAAAAAACGGGAAAATATGGATAAATGTCGGAGCCGATGCTGCTTAGGAGAGACTTGGTATATATCTACATTATCCCAAATATTCGAGAACATGTTATTTTTAGGGATTGTTTCGATACAGTGTCTTGGGGGTTAAACCCAGAGAGTCTCCATATACGCACAAATCAGCCGAATGAACGAAGTGAATAATCATTCAATAAACTTTTCGACTAAATCAAACGTGTTTTTGAGGATGGTTAAAGTTTGACTGCGTGTGTTCTCGCATGGATCGTGTATCTACCACCAGTTGCGCCAACACTTCGTGCCCTTATAAATCTTCTCACGGGGTACCTGTCGCAGTTTTCCGACGGAAAATCGGTCGAACTGCATCGGATGCGATCATTTGAAAATAAACGGAGACAAAATGATTAATCGCTTAGTCTACGACTACTTCCTCGACACAAACCTCCATATCAAATTTTCATACGAACCGAGTCGGTAATTGAGGAGTAGTAGAAGGATTTCTACACTCTATCGATCAATTAAATTTTAAGTGTTTCCGGAGAATCAATTGTGCTTTATTCTCCAACAGACTTCGGAGCCTCCTAATAACAGGATCACGTGACTTTCTCGTATATTTCTCAGCTCCATATACTCTTTAGGAGTTGGTGGGGCTTTGTTGTGAAAATGGTGGATCAAAGGCTACATGAGAGCTTAACTACTAGTTCGCGATCCCCCGTGTTTTCGCTATTTACCGTAAATGCCTTTTATTTATGTTTCAGCGGCCAATTCATAGAGCATTCACCTAAAAACTAACACCCCACGTGGCCTCGAGCTCGAGTGATGAAGTGATGTGATTAAGAGCAACGAAAGGACCCATTCGATCGTACTGTTCCGCATGATTCTCTTAAGGACGTCGTCCGAATCGAATGTATCAGCAGAAGATTTACTCTATCCTGACGAATTTCTAACCTTCCGGAAGATGAATGTCTCAAAGGAGAGAGAGTTTGCAGCCACTGACAACACGGATTTCAAATCGAAAATAATTCGATACATCTTCCTGAAAAGTCCAATCGAACGACTTTCGGACTTCGTCCACAGACCAACTCCTTATTAATCAATCCAAATATAGCTCCCAACTTAATGCCACAAATTTGTTATCAGCTCTTTTGTGTGGTGGTGAACGCTTATTTCGCGCACAGGTAATTTATGATCCCATGTCACTGACCACAGAAAAAATTGAATAACTATATTCTATGTATTGATTTTCTATGTCTGACTACTTAACAGAAATCAATTTTTCCGTCGCCTTTAGATTGATTAATAATCCCATCCTTTCAAAAGAGTCTATTCCCGTCCACATGACACTTTTGAAGGCACTATTGAGGGAGAGAGATTAATGTACTTATCGACCTACACGTTCGAAAGCGAATGGTTTCCAATTTGTCACGCAGTCCACGACTTGGTCCATGATGATAAGTGACATTTGGTTAAGTAACTACGAAATTTGTTGTTTTTCCTGTTAAAATACAATGGTGGTTTAAGTCTTTATCAGACCAAGCAAATCCATCTCGAGAACTTCAACTACTTACGTAGAAATATCTTTTAAAAAGAACAAATCTGAAAACAGACAAAAGCGTGGCACTTGAATAAGACAAACATGTTGTGCTCCACATATAGCGTACAATTCTTGGGGATCGATTTGATTAAAATTCATAAAGTTCAGTTTATCATTTTCTTTTACATAAACCATAGACAGTACGCTAACATAAGGTGAAATATACTGAGAATAGACTTGATAAAAATTCATAAAGTTCAGTTTAGCATTTTCTTTTACATAAACTATCATTTAGAAAGCACACTATTATAAGGAGAAATATACTTAAGAAATAAGAAAATTATCAGAATGAGTAGGCCTACATTCGGGTAGAATATTAATCTTTTCAAGTAAATCCGGTTGTTTTCAAAGAAATTTCATTAACGATGGGTAATCACTTTTAAGACAAAGTCAATCACCTCATTAGTCAACCTCACATAAGTCGAGTCTGTACAAGTCGTATACTTGACTAAGTCGTATTATTTTTCTGGTCCGAGTTTATTTCCCTTTAAAATTCCTTTGGTTTCTTGTTGTAAGCCGTAGTTCATAAGTCGTATAAAGGTCTATGTCGTATTTTAGTATTCAGGTCCCGATTGCTATTCCATAGGTTATTACCACTGTCATCATCCGCTATCGGCGGCAAACGTAGATAAACGATCCTCTCTGTCAGATCGTGTACGTGATACCTTTCGTTAATCCGTTTCTTTGTGAAACATCACAGATCGTTTTAGAACCATTTTAAAAGGTGATTATCAATAGAAATAAATTTCAACAGTCGTCATATTAAAAAATACGACTTATGTACTACTCATATATCGAATAACTCGTACGAAAACAGCTGGCCCCCAGACATCTAATGCGAGGTTGACTGTTCGACATAAGATTGGGATGTCTGTAACGGGAATGAATTTCTTTCATTCTCATTTCTTTGTCTCATTAGGGAGAATTATTTCATTCGCGACTCATGACGACAACTGTGTATACATCTAAATCGACTCGTAAGAACTATGAAACAGGCGAAATTAATGCAAAAACAGAGACGGACTAAGATCGATTCCGATAATTGAATCGTTTGCACTTAATTGAAAACTCTTCGGCGCACGCGATTCTATCGGCATCAGGAGTGAGGAAACTTAAAAATTATTTCATTCTGATTCTATTAATAAATGCCGCCATTTTTGCATTCCTCTAAGCGTGCGATGTGATCCGACACGCCGACACCCACACATAACAAGTAATTTGAGCATCCCGATACGATTGAATAACTTTTTACCACTTTTTGCCAACGGTATTTACAGTTGATTGGAAAAAGCAGAACCCGATTCGTTAAAAATGTTATGGAACTAGAAAAACTGATACCTTTTCTTAAAATAGCCAATATGTTTGTAATGAAAATGAAACAAACATGATTAATCATCATCGACAACCGATAACTAAAAGGGTCATTTTTTCCATTTTCCAAGTATGCTTTTAGTCCTGGTTCACCTATACTATTGGTTTCCGATTGGCACGCCTTCGTTCAACGGCTCATCGGCTAATAATTGTAAAGATCTTTGACAACGATAATACAGTATGAATCTGCCTTAACCGGTATATAGTACTACCATGATCAAAAGAAAGCGGTAATTAAAGAAAATTTCAGGGTTCACACAAAATGAAATACTCAGAAAGTATTACCAATCTGAGTGCATGGCCTATCGATTTTTTTCCGCTGTGGCCAAAATAGTGAGTATGAAAAGAAACCTAAAAAATGAAAACATCAATTAAGAGTAGACAGTGGTAGTGAACATTTTATACGGTGGTTTTCTAACTGTTTCAAGCAAAAAAGGATTAGAAGTAAACAGTTTTATTACGGGGTCCATCAGAAGAATTAGCAGCTGAAAGAAGCAATATAATCCCCGACATCACGTTAACAGAGCGGATTAAGAAGTTGTACGAGAAATCCAAGTCAACGGAAACGATTAAGATTACACGTTATGAACATAAGCTATAAACTCATTTGCTTCAACCCCAAATATCAACTAGAGCTATGCTACTAAAACCCCTCGGCCCGTGGAAAAATAGCGTATTTCTCACAGCTACAGCTGTGACGGCTGTATCGAATGACCCACATGTGAGAATAATAGGGTTTATTCTCATTGCATCCAAAACCCACATACAAAATTATAAGAAACTTTTTCAAAAACTGTTTGTTAGCCACTGGTCGACGCTCGCCGCCACCGCTGGGTGTTGGCTGACTTTTAAAAATTCAATTCAATTCAGATATGTAATCAAGATATGTGTGGTAAATTATCGAAAAAAATCATTTCACTTCTTTATTTTTCATGAAGACATGAAATTAAAACGACTAGAGAATAATTGTCATTACATACACATTGTTAAAGTTGATTGGTGGTTTACGTTTGATGACGTACTACACATCGACAGCATATATAAGATAATAAATATATTGTAGACGCTTTTTAATTTTGCGTCAGAAATCAAACATATTTCAAATATGATCAATGGGTAAAACAAAATTCATTTAACGCAAGCGACCGGTCCGTAAATGACGTAAAAATCGCCCATCGTCAAGGCGGGCACCCAAGCGAGTTTATCAATACTATGTCATAGAAACATCATTTTGTGATGAAATTCAGATGCAGAATGCGGAGAATTTTGATTGACCAAACCGTAGACTGAGCCCGGTAAACAATCGGTCATTTCCTAATCTACATACATATTCTACTATACCCTGTCTTGATATTGCAGAAAATCCAATCAACAACGATCGTCGAAATTTTTCGTATAATTTCCCGCTATTCCCTCCATTATACATTCATCTACGATAAAGATAGACCAGACAAATTAGATACGTCGCAAATCGTGATTATTCATTTTCTGTACCTATGCACGCTGTAAAACGAATTAATGAATGCCTGCCGGCTGCGTGATCGAAAAAAAACCAACTGTCATCTACGAAATTTATTGATTACGCAATTAATCACATTTGTAACTTACTTCAGATCAGTATGCGGTTATCAAACTTGACGTGACTGCAACAAACATCAAATATAACCAAGCGATGACGACGACGACGCTAAAACACGCCGCACACGCGTGTCCTTTTATTTACACAGCGTGTTTCATCTCAGCAATACGCGTCAATAGGCATTCAAGATGGCAGCGCCTAGCGGACGTTTGGCCGTCAGCCATTTTGTGAGTGGTTTTGGTCACTTGATCAACAGCCAATGAAAATTTCACAGTGTTGAAAATTATATCAATTTCTCATTCTATTGAAATAGTGAGAAAAATTCCGGTGGGAAATTTTCAGATACATTTTCAAGGGCGGGTCCGGGGTGAGATAACGACAGGAACACATCACTTGGAAATTAAGGGTATTAAATCGAACCGGGCAAGATCCACGCCACGCGAACACCGAAGGCGTGAAACGACTAAACAATCCATTTTCGGACAATTTCGATAGTCAGAGTCATAAAGTCTGATTCGGTTTCGCAGGTGGAAAATTGCCCATAAATAATTTCTTGCGACTTTTTCAAAAGGGCACTCAGAAACTGCGACAGGAACACTTGATCCTTCATTTAGCCATGAAATTGAGTGAATGAATAAGGTGCTTTTCAATCCATCTGTTTGATGCCCATGTCCGCAACTTAACGTTATTGACACGGTCATAGTGGATCGGTCTGTGGCAGGTTAAACATTCCGATTTCCGAACGTACCCATTAATGATGAGATGAACGTGATAACGTTATCTATTACGAAATCAAGATACGATGTTTCAATAATGCATAATATAAACTGTTTCTCTCTCCTAATTTACTGTTTTTTGCATTAATTCATTTTTGTATATTTGTATTCGAAATGCTTTACAATGGTGTTTGGAAATAAATACCATGTCATATCATATCATATAGCAATAATGAAGCGAAGTCGATACTTTCTATATACCCCCATCAAAGAAGTGTTTTCCGAGTATGAATGACTGAAGGGTCGGGACATTGCCTAAGCTCTTATCTTTTGGCTTCTAATCGCATGCTTTATTGTTAAATTTGTTATACTATTTCAATACTTATCAATCATTATGTATCAAATCGTACCTTGTAACAATTTACTATGCAAAATAAATTTATATTTAAGACAGAGAACGTTTCTTTTAATAATTTTTTTAAATTCAGATATCAGAGACAGGTTTGCAAAAATGCTACTGCCACATTCCAAATGTACTTTATCTGAGATCTTATCATTTTTCAATTTCGTCATTCTTAGTAATCGGTGCGGTCTTTAGCTTAAGCTTTGCTTATGTTATGCAGTTTTCCTTAAAAGCTGTACGATAAATTGAGTCTCAAATAATTATTGATTTTAAATGAAGAACAGGAAATTCATTCTCAAATTGCTTGAAAATAGCTCGCACTGAACTAATTGCAAATGTCGACCCCTCATACGCTAAATGAATAAGTGAACTTAAATTTCAACTTTAGAATGAAATACTTCAGCAAAACTTATCAGAGCCGAACGTCTCGGAAAACGAAGCCGTGTAGTCTCTATATACGCATATCCTCTACCAAGAAAAATTTAATTTCCTTCAACTCATCGACAACCACTTGAACTTGAAACCGTTTTCTTTCAACAAATCAATAAGAATTTTTTCAACACGCAAATTACGCCGCGCAATCGATGCGCGTGGTATTCATTGGTTGTGAATTAATAATAGACAGTAATTGCACGTCAGGTCTCCGCATATTGTCGTTAATAGCATTTTAACAGAGCAAGAACAGATTCAGATCGATTCTAATTAAAAATGAAAGACTTGTTATTGTTATATTCGATAGGGAAATTTCAATTATTGAAATTGAACTGATCAAATCTTTAATGAACTGTGCTATAAAATCTGATCAATCATACAGAGATTATTACAACATCGTCGATTCCTGCAAGTATCTAAGATTAAAAAACGGAAAGTATTGAAAGGGAACTTACCCGATATACTTGAACTTTATCCAGAAGTACGTCTCTAAAGCATATTCCAATTACAATCGAGTTGTCGCTGATCGCAGACAGCCACAGCGCGCAGTTGCCAAGGAAAACGTTTTTGCTCAAATGAAGCGAGCGACGTCGTTTTGTAGCGACGCAGACATTGGATCACGTGATTCAGCGATATCTTTTTTTCGAGAAGATCACTATTAATTCTGTTTCATTATACATTGGTGGTAATCATGCTTAAGTCAATTTATAATGACTATTGCGATTAAACACAACATCGGATCGTCAATTCTATAGGTATATGCCACAGTACATGTCCTCTCGAACACAATTTCAGCCTCGCTTGTCTGGAAGACGAATAGGAACGGAACAGTTTTAAAGTGTGTGTCTAGAACTCGATTCATAATTCTGACAACTAAGAACCAAGAACACAACTCATTCAAATTGGAAAGACCAATCCAAAATACGCCCAGTGTACCCGCTCTGTATGGTCGAGCGAAATGTGTCCATACCGGAAGCCGCACTGTATGTTCAGGTATTTCAGCCGGTACATTTATTTGCCCGTGAAACATGATCCATGTCGTCGTTGCGTGGAAATCGATTGTATAGAGAATGGATCCATTCACCCTTTCGTGGTCAATGTCTTCAAGCTAACGTTTTTCCGTATTCTTCAATGACATTTTTCAATTATATTTCAACGAACACGGCTCACGCTTCACTGATTATTAGCCGGCTACCGAAGGTCACCCGAGTTGCCACTCGAAAGTTCCAAAGCCCGGCGCACACCTTCGCGATTTTCTACGTATCATCGGCTCATCGGCTCATAAGCGGAGAAATCGCGTTGAACCCGCACACATTAGCGATCATCAGATTATTACCGGCCCGATTTTATACGCGCTAGAATGCAGCGCCACGCTCGCTGTAGTCACATGACAACAAAATGGCAGATTCTATTGATTTGCGTAGAATTGCCTTTATATTTATAATATTGTAAAGAAAAACTGCCGAATTCTTTTATTCTATACCTATGGCTCCTTCTTCGAACTAACACTGCCTTTTAAGTCCGACAAAAAATATAAAAAATATATACCTGTAATTCCGATAGCATCGGAAATATTTTGTAGAGCAGATGCCCTAGCATTCTTGTGACTGTACTCCGGAGATCCGTTGTCATACAGACAGGGAAATTTCTCCCACAAAGAAGTTAATTCAAGTTCTCGTTGCTCCGTCCAGAAGCACGTGGATTAAACCTCGGGGCAGCCATTTTGTGTATTTACTTCATCTCGAGACGTGATTGGCTGCTGAGATTATTCGTTCCGTTAGATCGTATGGATTCCCCGCACACATTGCCGATTTCTTCCGTACGGTAAAAATCGCAAGCGAAAATATCAAACAAGTTTGATTTGAGGCGATGAGCCGGTGAGGCGGTAAAATTTGCTCCGGCTGTCACCGATGACGCGTAAAGATGAGCCGATGAGCCGATGAACCGATGACCCAATGAGACGTAGAAAATCGCGAAGGTGTGCGCCGGGCTTTAGGGTGGGTGTTTCTATTTTATTCCATGTGGAATATGTCAGGTACATTCTATGTATGACATAAATACATGTTATTCCACTTAAGGAATATTTACCTAATTCTGGGAGTAATTCTTTGTGGATTATACTCTATTCCATGAACGGAATGATAATAAGTCAGATATTTAATTTTGAATGGGGCTTAGAATACTCACAGATTTTCGAATAAATTCACTGGAAAATATAGATCTATATTTTAGAATATGGATCATGGCGTATTATTGTATAGTTTAATCAGGTGTGTGGTATAGTCGTGGTTTGCCCAGTTGGTTTATTGATATAGGTGTGCTCGTCATACGGTCTCTGGTGTTCGGGGAGCGATTTTGTCCGAATTCTGACAGCTAACGAGCCACGGTTTTTTGCCAGTTGTTCATTAGACCGACTCATATCTATGCATGAAGGTGTTTCGGTGGTTTACTGATTCCAATCAGTGGTGTGACGAGAGAACCGTTGAACTATTTCTTCGTTTAGATTCGACTGGTTTCTGATTGAACCTACCACCATCACTTCATCTCATTGTTGGCATGTGTATTATGTGACAGCTAATGCCGAAATAATTTCCGACAACTAACGTGTTTGGTTGTTATTCCCATGGTATTCATGTGATAGTCATGTATGAAGAAATATTGACCCGTTCTTTTGAAAAGAAAAATAAATCTGTGTCATTTTCAGGCCCGTAGATTGATTTCGTCAATAAAAAGTAACAGTAATAAATTTATTCCAAGAAACTTTATATCGGTACAAGATATGAAAGTCACGATATTCCCTTTTTCAAATTTAAAACGTATATATAAGGCCCATAGACCTTATTCAGCCACGTGGTTTGTAATACACGTGTCGGTAGATCAATGGGGTACCCAGAAATGCTACTCTGACAATCAACTATTCAACATCTGGCAGTCGGAATGTGTAGGTCTTTGGTCACAAGATTTTTTTCTATATTTAGATGAATTTCATTTTCCATTTTCTGTGCAATCAGTCGTGAGAGTAATTTATATTTCACATGACGGAGTCTTGTGTCCATGTCCAATTGAAATATCCCATTAATGGGTCGACTGTTAGATTTAGTTCGATGAAATATCTGAGTAAAGTTCATTTGAAATGAATTACATTTTTAAGTGAAAGACCTACTGTTACGCACACCATCTACTAGGATAGGTGGATTTACGTGAACCCTATTGTGTTGCCAAAGAGCTCCTCCTCATATCCGTGGGCTCTACGAGACTGGGTTCAAGAACAAAACGAACCCTCTTTGAAAAATCCTTGCTTCGGACCTGTACGGCATTATTAGCGGGGACCCTTATTTTTTCTCTATTGCAGGAAAGAAAGAAACCTGCGACAACATTACTCCGCTTTCTACGGGAATCAAACGCACGAAATCCGATGTAGAGTCTAAGCTTATTGCAGACAGGCAGCTGTCTGGTCACATGACCTGAAATTCAACCGGCCATTAAATGGGATAAAACGATATCGTAACCACCAGGCGCGGATTAAGCAGGGGGCGCATCCGGCGCGCGCCACCCTTTAATCGGCCAATCAAAATATTTTTTTCTCATTTTTTCGTCTGAAATTGTACCAGATGCTCGGATTCTTTGGAAGAGGACCCCCAAACCCCCATATATGCCTGTCGCACCTTCGGTGCTCGCTCGAGTGAGACCAATGCAAAATTGGCATTTTTGCGCCCCCTTTTCAGGAATCCTGGATCCGCCCTTGACCATGGCGCATAGAAGTAGGAAGAAATGGTTTGTTATGCCCTACATAGATAAACAGCACAGCGGGAGAATAAATAGTGAAAAATTGGTGCAAATGATAAATACAGGCTTATTTATTTACACGAAGGTTCATTTCTATCCACCAAAGCTCGTTATAACATAAAACCACATGCAGTATGAATTAGATTTATTGCATAAAGAAGAATGTCAAATTGTCAATAATTCTAAAATAGTTTTTAAGTAAATTGGTTCACATAGCTTCCAATCATTTTTGCTTTTATCATAAACTAAGCAGTAATTAGTTTGTTTTATTGCTAAAACATTTTAACGAACGATTTACAACTGAGGCATGGCTTTTAATCGTCATAGATTCGAATGGATTTCGTTATCATTTCTAACTGGTCTGTAGCCAAGCGAGATGCATGTCTTTTGAGGATCGACGGCGTGGAAAAACGCTGCCTGCTATAATCATTCACGCGGAATTCCAATACGTCCACCGCAACGGCGGCCATTCATGCGAGTAATAGGCAAATCAAATGGTAACGACGAATCGCAGAATGTAATCCTCTCAAAATATTTCACGCGGACCAGAGTAACATGTGTTTGTATCATTGCGTAACTTGTTTGTCCATTTGGGCCATCAATGTTATATGATCAAGTAGTGATCCAGGGCGTGCAAAAGGACAATCAAGCGATCAATTTCGAAAATAATATAGATATATATATATTTATTTCGTAATGAATTAATACAAGTACATAGGAGTTAATGTATGGATATTTTACAGAGGATAATAATTGAAGCTTAACAGCTTGTAATTTATGATTACCCTAAAAAGAAAACAAAGATTTACAATGATTCACATCGTCGGTCGTACCACATTACATCCATCACCCAGCAACCGGGCCGTAGCACGAGGGGACAGGGGGTCTCGTGCCCCCCAATAATTTGGAAAATCAACCAGTTTCGGAATACCAACCTTGAAGTGAGAGATGGTTATGTAGCGAATTCACATAATTTTGCGGCCCTGAGCAAACATACAACATTCTTCCATTAGCTATTTATAAAAAGCTGAGAAACTAGATTGAACAGTCCTTCAACTCCAATCATATTGAATGTTACTTGAATGTTTTGAATACTTAGAATATGTGACATCAATAATATTGTTCAATACACATGTAAAAACTTGTGAATTATTGTAAAACTTCGATTCTAGACTCAAAATTGCTTTCAAAAATTTCTTTAGATATCCTTTTTTTTTACGAAATTCAATTTAGTCTTTGGTTCATAATTAGGATAGCAATATATGCAATGCTGTCAAACTGCACATATTTATGACTTACAATACACTCATTCCATACTCTATAAGACTACAAGCTTGATTTGATTAATCAAAATTAATGGGTACCTCGTATCATTCTGACGTTGTAAAGTACATAAGATTGGAAACAGGGAGTAATGCAATATTGGCAACATAACACTAATTGCAGTACAAATGATGAGCCGATGACTATTTTAAATTGAATAAGTTTGAGTGGCGTAGCCACGTATCTTTATTGGTTTTCATTTAAGTTTTGTGATGACAAGCACAGATCAATCAAATGATAATATGAGGAGTGTAAAATCCACATAAAGAATACACAAAATGCAGAAGATGAATGAACGTGATACAAAAGTGCAAAAAGATGGACATGATCAAGTTTATTAGTTGAACTAACTATAGATTAATTCTTTCATGATCTTATAGACAAATGTATATTGCGCAGTTGGGATCATCTGTACTCAACAGATGGCAGAAATTTTATAAAGATGGATTCTTACATTAAATCGAGAATGTATGTTCATTTGCCTAGCATTTTGAAAACGTGGACAATACATGCAGTATATAGTAGGGTTCATCGCCAATGGGGGCATTTTCTATCTTTATCTTGGTTCATAAGCCTATCCAATCCTGTATCAATGGGGAGATGGTGATTTGATGTGCTGCAAAAGTAGTACAGTAGAGTACGCATAAGTCGGATTTGTATGAGCCGGATTTACACTTAAGTCGGACAAGAATCTAAGTCCCAA
>JAYMFW010004348.1:0-12682 GCA_036785005.1 Tubulanus punctatus | reverse complement strand
GAAGAACTCTAAGGTTCCATATAGAACCTAAAGGTTCATGTAAGAACCCTCGAAGAACCTTTAGTTCTAAGAGTGTATGACTATTGGAACTGCTCGATTTATTACTCCTTCTATCGTTTAGACACATCGATTGCAGCTCATTTGAGAGTTGAAGAACTTTAGAATTGTAAATTGAGACAGAGAGCTGCTAATATAAGACTAGTAATTTACATAAAATCCCTGCACTGATTCCTGTTAGCGACTGGCAGTATAAAGGAATGTCTCCTTCAACAACGTTTCACCCTTTCTGCAACCAATGAACTTGAAAATTCTAACACAGAAAACCGAATAATCAAGAAAATTGACGGAAAAGATCAATATAACTGATCGCCGTTAGCTATAAAGCACATCTCACGCGAGCGGTGTACCCCGAAGAGTAAAAAAAAGAATAATTTTTTAAGAGGAAATATTTAAGTTAAGTTACAATCATTAGATTTGCCCACGAGGTATAAATAGAAGCCTAAATTCAAACAAATTCGATACTGTTGTTCATTTCATATTTTCACATGTTCAACACGTCATCCGTCATCTTCATGTAATTCATACTCAAACCATTAATAGTGTTTTCATGCAATTAATGTCTTCTTCTAAAGTGGATACGTGTCTTTTTCATGTTAACGTGCACCCGGAGCCTAGAAATATGTTAACGGTGGCAGCGTACTCACGTATCGATCTAATCTCGGGCAAAACCGGATGTCAGGCTCAATGATGGAAGCTTGTCTGACTTCCTCCCGATTGTCTGACAATGACCTACATTCATATACGGTTGTGACGTAAGCGAAACTTAAACACATATTTTTGGGAGGAATCTGCTCGGGCCTTTTGCTTTTGCCCCATTATGCTCCGTAATATGTACGGCCGTCATTTTAAGCCCACCCCAATTTCTTCACTCATCTACTAAAATATATCAATGTCCTCAAATTATCGCAAGACTGTAGATATTCATCGATCACATAAAACATGTAATCTAGTGCAAATAAATAAAACAGATTTCGGAGTGAAGTGTTAAAGCTATTGTAAGATGTTATAAAACGATTGTATACAAATATGGTAATGCCGGTACTTGAGCGAGTGATCTCAAGAGACTCTCTAAACTACTTCAACCCCGCGGTCAAGAAAACTTTCCCCAATCAAATATGAAAACATCGAGTGTCTCTTCATAGCGAATGAAAGGACGGAGACGTATTCGTAGATGAAATCATCAGGGCTGCGAGTAGGAAGCATCGAGTGGATGAGAGCGAGATAGAGGAGAGAGTAGTTTGTTGCTGTAAAGTT
Organism: Tubulanus punctatus; assembly: GCA_036785005.1. Taxonomy (NCBI): domain Eukaryota; kingdom Metazoa; phylum Nemertea; class Palaeonemertea; order Tubulaniformes; family Tubulanidae; genus Tubulanus; species Tubulanus punctatus. The sequence continues at coordinate 11,368 of JAYMFW010004348.1, read as the reverse complement.
GTCATTAAATGACTCAGCGAATATCTTTACTGTTCGTTGGTTTTTCAGCTCAAATAATTTGTTTTTCAGCGCAGAAACCACACCTGTTTAGATTCTCTACATGCCGATCTCACTCGTGTCCTCGTCCCTGCTGCTGCAGCTACTGACGATGTTCAATTTTTTTATCACTTGTGACGTTGTACTGACGTTTACCTGTATAAACGCACTAGCCTAATGAGTCAACACGTCTTGATTCGTCACCGCTAAAGCCACGCAGAGAAGATTACGATTTAAAAGATTCTATCAAGATCTCGATATTTAAAAAACAAATCACTTTTTCATAAAGTTTTGTGGTCGATGATGATGCTGGATGACGAGAATGAAACGTGATGGCAAGCACGATATAACAATGTTGTAGATGGGATGAGTAAAGCGTTGATAACATGAGAAAACATTGCAATATGATTTTAAGTAATATAAAGTGGTATACTTCATCGTAGTTTAAAGTGGTGATAGTTGAAGAGCAGGTGGAATGTGATAAAACAGTTTCTGACATAATCTACATACAACACTAAGATGATGTATGCTTCTCAGCTTAGAGTAGTTCCCCGTGCTTCTTGTATTCTGAATCATGGTTAAGGTCCCTCTGCAACAAGTGATAATTTGGATCCTGAAAGTGAGTTCGCAGCTATCCAACGTAGATGTTTGGATTGTGACCGTACAGAAGATTTCGGATGGAGATTTTCTCTGATCCAACGATTATAGAAACTTGACGAACGGCATTCGTGCGGTGTTTGAATCCAATTAAAAACAATATTTCAGATTCTGTGGGGACTGTGATTCTTCGAGATCACAAGGTTTTCTCGGGCACCTCCCAATCCCGACATAAACGGGCTTACAAGGAACTCTTAACTCATCGATTTTCACTTGAAAACTCGATTCCTTAAGTAGAACCGTTTCTTGCTGAACGATTTTTTCTTATCGTATCATTAGAGATTATCTTATAAACCGAACATGTTTTCCGCAGCGTTAACAGTAAGCTTTTAATAGAATCTTTACAGGTCTGATATGGATTATGTAAACGAAATGACAAGTAAAGAAACTAAAGTCGTGGATATCACTGTCAGACCAGCTGTGAGAGACCTACACGCACTGTCAGAATTAAAGTATTCCCAGCCTGAGAACGCAATTCAATATGCCTCACTCAGTTATGTATACACCAGTACGCGGCTGTAGGCAGATATTGCTACTAAACTAAAAGAAATAGGAACCGAGAAAGTGAGATAAAACGAGTCTGTAGAGATAGAACGCGTTCTATACACAACTGACGAGTGAAAATCTGTTATCACAGTTAGAGAGAGCTGGCTATAGATCTCAATCCTAAATCGAATCATTGGGGAATTTAAATTTCAAAAACACCTGAGAAGATTTGATATGGAAGCAGAGAGATAGAGAGATGGATGAGAGGCAGAAAGAAAGTTAGGTGTGAAAAGACGTTTATTGATTTAGACTCTGAGCCGGCGTCAGGACCAGAGCGATGAAATATCTACTGGAAGAGGAGTATGATTTGAAAAAAGATAATGAAAAACTATTGTAACGGTTTAATCACGTGGGACAGATTATGGTACGATGAATCATTTTGATAATGAGTTTAATCGATTTCGGACAGACGATACGCTAGAGGTCACTTTTTGAGACTTGAGACGTCCTTCAACTTCATACCTATTATCTTGAGGATACTTTTACCGATGTCGATTTATTTGTTTCCCAGTAATCGCAGGATTATCTTGAAAATCGATAACTAGGGTGATAATAGATCGAATGATTAGACAGTATTGGCCGAAATATAGTCTGCACGTGAAGAACTCGATCAGCTATTGACTGGCGGGAAAATTACCCAGCGCTGCTCACTTTTTAGTGCCCAACTCATATTACACAATCATCAACTACCGGGTATACAGTTATAATCCTACCCAAATAAAAATATAATCGTTTCGTTCGTGTGCGTGACTTAGCTAACAATATTTCGCCGTGTTTGTTGAGATAATTTCCCATGGTGACAGCGTTAGAACGGAAAATAAACAGCACCGCACAGTTCTCCCCAATATCTAGGTGGAGGTTGTTACACCTGTATTTGACCTCTCCGATCGTAGCACTGTGACTCACAATATTCATTCACCTGTCTCTTCCTCTCGATTCGTGACGGAAATCTTAAAAAAATTCATGATCAAGTCGAATTATTTCGCATTCTGTAAGCAGCTACGAGGCATTCCTAGTGTGACGTCATTTGATGATGATAGCGCGATGTTGAGGGTGTTAAGACATCGATATCAGATTTTTTTTTAATCGAAATCGATAAAATTATCGATAAATAAGACAGCTTTATATTCAAAATGCTATGATTTGTAGATAATGTAAAATTTAGTTACAGCGATTACCAATAGTATAAGCAGAGTCAGGCAACAATCGTTTTCTGTTTTTACCCACAATACTTAATACGGGCCTTATACTGTGCCCAGTCCTATCTAATCTTTGGTGAATATATAAACTAATGCAATTAATGTATTTGATGGACCTACTCAGTTAAATTCTGTGTATGCCTGCTATCCCCTAAGCACTTAATGTCTCGAGTTTTTTGTTGTCAAATTATTTTTTACCTGCTAGTAACCATGGAAACGAATCATTTGTCACCGAAGTGACATTCTCGGGGGCCTTTAGGCCAAAACCGGGCTTCATTTCAGTGAATATCAGTGACAGTTCAATTTATGTCTAGCCACTTACAAGGACTTCAGTTAATTTGAGACTTGGGAAATGATCTATCGAAGTTTTTGCCTTTTTTTGGGCGGCTATCACCTCGTCCAGAGTTAGTTTTGGCAGGGAAATGGTTTTGGCAACCGGGGCCTGTACGATGATCTCCTAAATTTAACGGTGATTTTTACGGTTTTCCTTTAGCAAACATTACAGGGGTATAATATTAGACAGATTGTGAGTCAAACATGTGTATAATAGTTAAGTTACAGTCATTGATCGTGTCAATTAGACGTATCGGCGACATCAAAGACAACGCATCACGCATTGATTGTCCTATTCAAAGACGTGGCGCAGAGAATTTTTAATTTTCTTTCCAAGACGTTCGTAGCTTGAAGGGACATCACTGGATCACAAAGCACTTTCTATTCGCTCTATTCAACACTGCTTCATTTCACTAGTTGATGATTTTTGTAAGCAACCTTCAGATGCCAGAGGTGCCTTTTCGGATACGAACCCAAGTCTACCGTAAGCATCGATCCAATTTTGGGATTAATTTGCAAAAATCAAACAAAACGAAATGAGTTTTTAACGACGAGTCGGGAAGAGTAATTAAAAATCTCATCTGTTGAAATATCATTAGTTTTTCCGCGTTTATTAAAATCAATACTGAAATCCCGCCAGAGGTTTGTCATCTCGAGGCCATCCGGGTGCACTCGAAATTCTTGTAAAATCGACATGAGATATGTATGCAGTCTTTTCTTCCACCAAATGTGAAGACAACTACACAGTAATATTCAAACTGAAGTTGTTTTTTATGTATAGCGAGCGCGGTATGAAGTTCTATACAAAGACTTAGCTATCACACGCCCTAATGAATTGTTTCTAATCAGACATGCGATACTCACCTGACGCAGAATGTCTTGGAAAATAAAAACGTTCAGCCATGTTTCGTATTATCTAAATTAATTTTCTAAGATACAAAGCTTCACGTCGGCTTATGCTATCTCAATATCAAGTATGGGATATCAAAATCTTGTCCGTATTTGAGAATATCAAGTTGTTGGTTTTGAGTGACGTCACCACTTGAGATATTGTCAGTTAACATCGATTATCACACCACGCTAACATAGCTTGTCAATCAGTGTTTTAGATTTGCTCTTATCTTTCAAACATTGTCCTTACAACTCATGGTTAATGTAGGTCACGTGTGGTTCGAACCTGTAACAATGCCTTTGATGTGTTAAAGCCCTCGCTGTCTATGTAATGATTGTTAAGGGGGAGGGGGGGTTAAACATCACTACGACATAATTAATCCTAAGATTACAAGACACTTTATAAATACATTTATATATTTATATATTTCCATAGTGCCTGTAGTTATTTGACAACGCCTTCCCGTAGTTCATTTCCTGATCGTGTTGAATGAACCATGATACTCGCTTACCAGTGTTGAACTCATCAGGATCCGTTAGCTTCAACTTTTCATTGATGGCTTCAATGTCAAGGTCTATCTCTCCACACCTACCTGCTTCTTACACGGATAGTTTATACACATCGGTGCTGTCACCACTGGATTCAGCTGACAATCATTTTTTATAAACGAAGAATGAAAACACTCTCCTCTCTGGTTTCTTCTCTGTTGAAGAACAAATCTTGTTTTTTCTCTCCCACATTTTTACGAATGGAAACAAAAACCTGACGTTCGATCATCAAATCTTAACAATATACAGAGAGGAATGTCTGAACCCATTGTAGGGACCGCAGCCTCAGGGAGGTATGTTACCCGCCTGAAGATACTACCGGTATATTAATACCAGGGCATTCATCGGGCCTCGTGTCGTCGCATCCTGACTTTTGGGCAAGAAAATTCCAGACTCCCTTTAATTCAACCAGGGAGTTGATATATGACATATTACAACTCTTTGGTTGAACTGAAGACCATATTCCTCTTTTCAGGTATGGTTCAATCAATATAAACAGCAATACGGAATGATTTCATTCAGTTAATTTTATTTTATACCCTGTTTGTTCGGTTTTCAAAATATAAGGAATTTTGTAAATATTTATATATTCATAGTAACGGACATAATGTTTCGTCATAATGTAGTAATTATGTACAATATATACATTTATAAAAAATACACACCCTGGATTGACGATTAAGTTACAAAAATCATTAAATCTTTCACTTTTTCTGTACATTTCTACATAACAAAAAACTATCCACATTCTTATAACTACATAATATGTACAGACCACTGTGACGTCATGGGTTTTTGATTGATGATAACAATTATTAGGGTGATTGTCATGGTTATGATGTCATGATTTCAATGCAAACCATCGCCCTGCGGTGTTTTGGAGAAGTTTTGATTTTCAAAGAGTACTAACATTTGAGTTAAATAATCATATAAGAATATAACAAACTGATGTTCAAATAATTCCGATAAAACTATATCATTATCTGGTTCGATTATACAAATATTTGCCAGTGGCCGAGCCTTGCTGTTAAAGGCCATCAACTTTCATATATACTAGCACTAGTTAGATATAAAAGTCGCCTCAAGGGAACAGGTTAATCATTGATTTATTGATTTCAATTACAAACACCTCTCGCTTATAGCCTATTCTAAATACAAAATTGTTCTTTTAAGATGCCAGTTCGGTGAAAAATCGATTACATTCCGATAAGCCACCAGCTATAACTGAAACAGCTTTTACCTAATCGTTTTTGAAAAACTATGACTACTGCTGAAATGAATCAGATGTTTGAAAAGTTAGTTTCAGAGCTGTTAAATTGAACTCTGCTTTTTTCAATCGTGCCAAAAGATATTAGTCACTATAAGGCTTCAAGTAATATATTTTGGGGGTGGAGTTATATTTTCATACACACTTTTGTGTGGGATTGTTGATTGTTTAGACAAAACTATACATAGATTTCATACGTAACCCAATATTGGGTCATTTAAACCTCTTATAAAACAGGAAGTTCAAGCAGTCGGAGCGAGATAAAACTCGACTTACAACATGATTTAATGAATTCAAGATAACCTTTGGCAGATTTTAACTTATCAGAGTACTAAAACTCATGATATGATATTTATCTGACATGGTAACTATTGATTAATTCATTCAATATATAAAAATCAAAGAACAAACACGATCGACTTTAGGTAATATGCAAGACTGATCAAAAGATTTCAGTATCAAAGTCAGATAAAGACTTGATAAAACTCCAATACGCAAAATACATAACCAGCATGTATTGTAAATTATTTTGATATGTACTGGGTTATATATCAATTCCACTGCCCCATAAACAATAAGCATTATCGGAATCAATCTTTAGGTTATAGAGGGCGCTCTGAGGGAAATAAGCACAAAGTCTGATTTTAATTTGTCCGACACAATATACAGAGACTGGGTGTAAAAGGGTTTATTCTGATCGAGCTAATGCACGAACGTTCAGCTGTTTAGAATTCGTCAATAGAATCTAAATAAGAACGTGATGGCTTTTTACTGGAAGCCTCGAGTGTCGGTAAGAAAAGAACATCTGAATGGAAAATCGCCCGAAAGAAAAACATAGCTCTATTGAATTCGAAGGTTTTATGGGTCAAATTAATCTCTTCGTCAGGTCACACTCGGTGCATAAAAGACTCGAAAAAATACCCCTTGTCAGAATCTAACCAGGGGAAAACGAATTTGCTCCCCAGCGAACAATGCCCAGTAATTTTGGTAACTTTAAACAAGTGGGCAGTGTGTATATATTCACTTATTTACATTATTATATTGAATTCACTTTTTGAAAGACGTTTATATAGATTTACCAGTATGAAAACGAGGTGGTAAATAATCACCTCAAAAATCAGCCAGTTCAATTAAGGTAACTGTCATACAGTAGTCTCGTTACCCGATTTACTACGTTTTGGTTTATCGACCCTGATAGCTCCTCTGTAGTTATATGGATTCTGGATATAAGTTTTAGCAGGTACGTATTGTACATGATTAGGAATATTACTTTTATGTCGATACCTGAAACAGATTCTGGTGCAGAAATTTTTCCACGAAGTCAATGTTTTCGATGTCCAAATCCACATACCGCTAGTTATTCCAACTACCAACGACATGAACACTTTCAACATGAATATTTCAAAGTTGGGCTTTACTGTAAATCTCGAACTGAGCCAGGTGTCTCTGTTCATATATTCGTAAACGTAACACGCCAGGACGCAGGTCGCCGGTACGGTGTATAGCACTGAAAATACCCCAATCCTAACCATCAGCACTTCCAGTTTGTCTGTTTTTAATCCGTCATTCTTCACGTGCCGACGAATTCGGAATAACGCCACGAATCCTGCGAATAAAAACGACGTTCCTAGTATCAGATAAGCGATAGACGGCCCAAGGATGAAGCCCATCATGGTGTCTAATTCCTGATTACCGACATAACATAAACCTGTCAATTCATCCGCGTCAACCTTTCGCATCACTAGTATCACAATAGTCTTTACCGCTGGAATCGCCCAGGCGGCTAAATGAAAATAGCTGCTATGCAGCTGTATCGCTTCATGGCCCCATTTTAATCCAGCGGATAGTAACCATGTCAAAGTTAATATCACCCACCAAATTGAACTGGCATTACCAAAATAGTAAAGCAGCAAAAATACAATAGCGCAGTCGGTGTTTTCGAGTCCTTCTTGGATAAGAATTCTACGGTTGCTCGGCGTATCGGTATCGCAGGAAATCGCTTCTCGCCCAGCGATTAATCGCACGATATAAGCGATACTGTAGATGTTGTAGCACAACGACAGAAATATAATCGGTCTTTCGGGATACTTGAACCGACTGGAATCTATTATAAACGTAAGCACGGTTAATAAAGTCGATAGGAAACACACCCCGGCCCAAATTGTCATCCAGATATCGGTGAAATGTTTGTTTTCGTGAGAAAATAAAGTGTCCTTGCCGCAGAGCAAAGCACAACGATCGGTGCGGTTGATGTAGATATACTTATCAGAATTTCGGTATTTCTCGCAGCTATCCCCCGAAGGTGGTCGCCGTTGATTTATTTTAATGATAGGTCTATTAGTAACAGCGCTAGGTTCATTAGCAATTACCTCATCAGGCTCATCCTCGTCGACCGTAGGTCCATCCATACACATGTTATTCTGATCGTTTCTAGCCGGGAATTTCGAACAGTTCAACGCTGCCGGCCACGGAAATCCGAAATATGTCAATACATCGTGACATCTATGTTTGATATTTTCGCACATTGGACGACACGGGCCGATTGGCTTCAGTACCTTCTCGGTGCACATGGGTACGTATACTGAACAGAGAAAAAACTGGAGCTGTTTAGAACAACCGTACTGTATCAGAGGCGAAAACGTAAACAGCTGCGCTTCAGCTTCACGTTGTAATTCATGTCCAACTAAATTCGGCATTCCAGTGACATTATAACCTAATCCTTTACACATTTGTATATTGATAGGATCACACGTTCGAACATCGGCAGAATCTTTAGTTCTCGTAGCCGATACCAATAGAGAAGTCATTAATAACAGTAAACCGACATTATAGACTAGTGCCATCATGAATGAATGATGTGTTCAAACCAAACGGAAGATAGATGAGCTTTCACTATACTGCGTCTGCTCTCAAACATTGCTTCCACTGCTGTCCCTCACTGACACACTCCTCCTAAAAATCATCGTTCTAGTGTAATATTCCTCGTTATAACGCACATTATAATCAGTTGTGGTGCTATAATACTACTTTCGCTCGCTCGCTCGCCATTAACTGCAAAATAACAGTGAAATCCACACTGTTATGTGTAGTATATTGACTCTAACACACATCCAATCAGCGAGCTCCGTTATTCTTAAGTAGCCCTCCCATTAACTGTCAGATAATACGAAACCCGCCCTCCTGGATAGCTATGTTCACTGATCTGATGAGGGTCTTTTATTCATTGCTCATTTCAACAACGCTTTCAACTAAAAACGGAATGAAATAAGGAGATTGAACGGCAAAAAAAAGCGCGCGCAAAGGTGAAATGAGTCTCTTTCCAGTGTAGATTTCGATCCATAAGACTCTGCTCCATTACTGAGACATGGCGCGTGTCCGAAACCAAATTAAAATCTAATTAATCTTCATCATCCCTTTTACTCCCACGGTTCTCCAAAAATATTTTCATGCGCACAAATCGAGAATTGAGTGGTGATTGCAGTTTAGAACCGGTTCGGGTGTGAGAGATACTATAAATCTTTACTATGGCAGGTTAGTTTATAGCTACTAATCGGTGGGTAATAAAACGGCACAAGTTGTTAAAGCGATTTGTCGGACGATAAACACTAACTGGTTATGTCATTAATCATTTCAACAATATGAATCCGTCGGCAATTGAAGTGCTAGTTGTTTTCATATTCTTGAAATGAAAATGCGATGGAAATAACTTTCACCTTCCACACTTTGTACGGCGCAAAACTTTGAAATAAAAACTCTCAAAATTTTGCCGATTATTGGCGAGCGTTCAGTGGCAGTTCAAAATGGATGATTGATGTAAACGGGTTACTTGTTTGTGGTGTGTTGATATTCGAAACGACAGATGTCAGTGCGCTTGTTGACAGTTAAATGTCTTTATAACTGATAGACTGACATGAGTATTGCGATATCACTATTCGCTCTAAAACGATGATAAATGGATGTAAGTTCAACATCCCTAACGGAATCCCTCTGGTCGACACCAGAATCAGTATTCAGAATCAAGTGTTACTGTTCGGTATAATTATTCATGCAATCATAAATGTGCGGAGTGTGAACCACGACTAATTGGAAAAAAAAAACTTTTCACTACATAGTAAATTTATATTCCCAATTATGAGAAGTGATTGTCATTTTTACGGAAGATGGCGCATCGGTCGTACAAGAACATCCTTTGCGCAAATCTCCTGCGAATATCTAAATTCGTATCTATTGATATCAATCCGTAGCATATTTGGATTTCTAAAATGATAGTCATTTTTAGATTTTTGGAATATGTAACCTTCAATTTTCATTGAAGATTGATGGTTTTGATTGAATATTACGGTTATTTGCGCAGGAATCGCCGTTTCATATGAAACGAATGTCAAAGTTTGTATTGCCACATCGCGCGAACGAGATTTTACTTTAAGGTCAATGCGTAACCTTGAGATAAATCGCAAAGCTGAAAATCTGAAACAATTGTACCGAATTATTTACAAAATATAATATTTTAAGAAGAAATATTTCATTATCCATTTCTCATATTCGCAGAATAAATTTGAATCATTAGCTATAAAGAACAATTATAATTTAAAATGCACAAACTTAACATAAATTATGCGAGCTGTCGGTTGTGCTAAGTAACGCGTATGGTAGATTCTGTACACCGGGTCCGTCGAAACATATGGTTCAAAACATTTTTCTTTGATTATAGCATCGTTATAGAAGATGGAAGGTTTAGACAAGCTAAGACCTGTTCAGTCTAAAATCTCGTGTGTTTTTAAAACGGTTGTCATCGAAGAGGAGTCTAAAAAGCGAAAATATCAACAGTTCAAAGTAGTTGCATCATCGGACCTGAAACCCGATGTTAACGACCGTTGTAAACAGGCAATTGTGTCCGAGAAAATTGATGGAACTTGTTGTCTCATTCAGGAATGGGAAGGTAATTTTGTAATGGAACACTGGGTTGCTGATTTCAGTCAGTTGTATTGGTGCATTTGACGATTCAGTCTTCTATATAGCTACTACACCTGCTGTTCAATTTATTTAGGCGGGGCCCCTATTATTATTAGAATTAGAGACCATTGCCCTTCTTGACTGCTGCTAAAAAGTAATTTTGAAGAAACTGCCTATAATATTTGCTTTGGTTGGTGTGCTTTGACTAATGGTAATAGCTCAAGTCAGGTATGAGTCGAGCTGTCTACAGTTACAGCACGGGAGTCCGTAACGCATCCGCCCGCTCTGTTTATAGGATCCATTTTCTTTCCACCTGACTATCAGGATAGAGTTCATCAGGTAGCCTAAGGGTTAGGGTCAGGTGGGTTTCAAAAGCCCTAGGGTTATGGTTAGGGGTTATGACTTAGGTTTCAGTCATGGAAAAGTCATGATCTTTCAGAATCACTCATCCGACACCTGCTCAAATTTTGCAAGTTAGACCTATGGCAAATCCTCCCTTGGAAAATCCAATAGGCTATATTTATGGTTTGAATTTACAGGAAAACCATGGCTTTGGGCTCGACTTGATAGGAAACTCAATAAGTTGTCAGAGCGAAAATTTCGTAAAGTTCAAATATTACATCGAGTCTGGGAGAAGGATGGTCAGGTTGGTGAGGAACCAACTTTTTCATGGACACAATCGGATTTCAAGGTAAACTCCAGTCCAGCTCAATCTATTCAACCTAATGTAGTTCATGAAAGATTTTCCTTGATTCTGAATGTTCTTTGAGATGTAGTCTGTATCACCTGCTGGATTTGTTGTACGTCATCTCATTCACATGACAGTAATGCTTTATTTAAGCTAGGGGCACACGAGCGACTTTAATCGCCCGATCGCGACGATTAAAATCGCCAGCGAATTTAATCGGCCGATCACGAAGGGGCACACGTAGCGATT
>JAYMFW010004126.1:0-12688 GCA_036785005.1 Tubulanus punctatus | reverse complement strand
TCGTCCGATTTGACACCGTTCGCATGGAGGCATTTGAAAATTTCGCCCATGTAACGCGTCCAGTTGTTTTTCGTGTAGAGGTGTCGGATTGCTTCGGGAACGACGCCCCCTGGTAGCAGGTCCCTGACGAATATGTCGCTGTTGGCGTTGATAATCGTGTGGTCGAAGTCGGCGACGATCAGCAATTTTTTACGCATTCTTGCCAACACTTGATGATGTATGGTAGAAGAGGCACTAATAATAATAAGAAGCAAATGATTAGAAAATTGTCTCAGTTTTAATTGATAACAAACCAGTTCAGTTTACTCTTCATCTGAGACTTCAGTCTCCCGATTGCTTCGCCTGAAGCACACGGCTGCAAGGGTTGCGGTGCGAATGTTCAATTAATAAGCCGTTTAGTCATACCATACCGAGTCTGATCTTCAGACTCCGTGAGCTTTCGCCACACTACGAAAGCTGTGTGGCTGTGTGGCTGTGGCGATAGCTCACGAGTCTGAAAGTCAGACTGGTTAAAGGAATTCTCAATCAAAAGGGGGGCTAATCGATAAATGAAAAAGCCCCATCGCTTGGGATGATTATGATGCTTTACAGATATAGAATAGATGAATTCCCATAGCCTTATCAGCTTTTTTTTCAAACAATCACTTACCGCACAACTTTAAAAAACATCAAAACTTGCCGTCAAATTTCTCGAGAACAAGATAGCGGGCGACTGTAGTGAAAGGTAACGACCGTGTCCGTTATTATTGGTAGTTTTTCGGCGAAACGTCGAAATGTAGCTCGTTCCGGTGCGGGAAGGGCAATAATTCAAATATAGCTTCAAAGCAGTAGAAAAAGAAAAAAACTCAAATATTTTTACACAAATCTTTGATTTGAAAAATTAGATTCAAGTTGTGCATTTATAATGAAAGAAAAACAAAAGAAAGATTGCATTTCTTTAATTGTGTACCAAATTATTTAATATTTGGTAAAATAATAATGAACTCGATTCATTTTCATTTTCTTTCATTTCTTTATTATAATGAGGATCAACTAAATTAGAATATACCGGTACATAAAAATCAGGGTATGGAATTATATATGAAGTTCCAGTTTTTTCACCATACTTCACATTTGAATCAACACCTACTGACCTCCCAGTCACCGTGACTTCTATATTTCCTCCTATTTCCTATTTTTATATAGGAATCATATAAATCTCCTATATACCACGAAAACCCTCCTATTTTTCCTATATTTTCCCCAAAAAATTGAGAAAAAAACATTACAAAACAGAGATTTGAAGGTTTTTCAGATAATTCACTCAGATGATAGGTTTACCGAATATACCGGAACGGGATGGGCGGTTCCTACTGTATTTAATGAGAATCAGCTTGATGATTATGCTGAGATTTTAATAAAATTCAATCAATAAACTTGACTTTCAAAATTAGAATATAGGTTTTGTTTTACCACAATAGTATTGATCTCGATTGAAGGATATATGATGAACAATTTTCCTCCTATATTTCCTATAATTTGGAATAAAATTTCATATTCATCTCCTATATAATGAGTGGAAATATCCTATATTTCCTATAATTTGAGAAAAAATTATCAGTTCTCCTTTTTATTTCTTCTGTTAATATTTTAAGCGAATATAATCCTGGTTTCGCATAGTTCTCCAACGCGGCCTCTCTATAGTATATTGTTTACATATTCTTTTAATATTAGAAAATAAATAACATAAACTAACAAAAACTAATTTCATGTAAACACAATTTTTATATTCTCTATCAAATTGTATCTTTATATCATGTGATTTTTTATTAGATATATTTTCTGTATTAATATAAAATCTATACTCTTTTATTCTTCCATATATACGGGAGAAAGTTTTCCAAAAACATTTCAATAATAAAAATACCAAGTATAATATTCCTGCTATAAATTTGAATGAAGTATTAAACGCGTTAACGAATTTAAATGTCAATGTTAAAGAAACACATTTTTCAATATAAAGATGGAAAACATATTTGATATCTACTGAATTATGGTTTCAAATATGTAATATGAAATATTGGCAAAATCAATTAAACTTTGCTGTATGCTACAACAGGTTGTGGAAGTGCTTGAATGATCATGGAAATATCTTGGAAATTCTTGGAAGATCTTGGAAGATCTTGGAATGATCATCTAAATAAACCAACATTACCACTATTATTAAGACTGTTTAGATTTCACACTTATTTCCTAACAAAACTAATATTAAAATATAACTGGAAAGCAGCGATAACGAGTTTCTGCCACCATGTAACGGTAACCGGTCAACGTTATAATCCGGGTAGGCATACTGGTAACAATGTGGTCATATAAAAGTAATGAAAAATTGAAATTCTAAATAACGATCGCTTACCCCAGTTTCGATCCCAGGCCTACAATACGGTCATCGGATTTCTTACCTCTGCCCTACTGGGGTCGTGGCGTGATAACTTGGAATTTTATATACGCAAAGGAATCTATTTACTATTGTATTGTATTAGAAAATAAATGGATATTTATCCCATAAGTTGGCTAAATAGTGTCAAAATAATTCATTGTTATGGTAAGTGTGGATGTAAAAGAAATTTAAAAAATTAAGTATCAAAATACCCACCACAGCCAAGATTCGATCGCGGGCCTGCAATTCCAACGACTGACGATGTACCTCTGTCCCATGGTAGACTTGTCATGAGAGAATGAGAAGATATGACGTTAAAATTTTGAATACCCAAGTTCAAGTATTGTGCTAATGTTGTCGTGTTCACAAGCGTGAGCGGAGTTAATCCCTATATTGTGTCAGACATATACGAGGTTTTTGGACATTTTAGACCCCTCTGTGGCCCTAACGGCTGCGATTATCAAAAGTCCGTTCCATTTAATCGACGCGTATTGATATGATTAAGGTATATGGGACGTTTCAAGTAAACCCGTTAAGAAATGAAGGAGAAGTAGGACTTTTGAACGTTTTCTGGATTTAAGAACAGAAGATAATAGTCTACATGGTTCCGATAAAAAACTACAAAATACAAAAGATGGTATACAATTGAAAAAGAAGAAAGATAATGGTCCTTAATGCATGTTTACATTATATCTGATGCTGATTTACATAAGTAAATTCACAATTACTAAGTATATTCAATATTAAACATATTTCATGTTATGAATGGTGAATGAAAATAAATAGCAATATTTAAGAAATTTATGTTACAACCCTGAAAGTGATGTTGCTTATTCTAACATAAAAACTAAATAGGATAAGATAAAAGAAAAAAATGAAATGAAAATTAATGACAATGAGTTAAAAAGATTTCTATTAGAACAACCGAAAACATCAAATACATAAAAAGTAGAATAATGAATTTCAAAATATAGCTGCACAGCAGCGATTACTAGTTTCTGCTGAAATGTAAAGGTTCAAAATTGTAATCTGGTTAGGGATACTTGTAATCATGTGGCCATATAAAAGTAATGAAAATATACCATATGAAAGAAACTGTTATATGCATTGTATTTTAGTTGAATGAAATTAAAAGTATTATCTAAGAAAAAAAACTTTTTAAAAAAAATGTTTTATGTTTTTATATGCCCTTTCAAAATTCTATGTTGTAGGCCCTTTCAAAATAATTTTACGTAAAAATGTGCCCTTTTAAAAGCATTCTACGCTGAAAAAAGGAAACCTTCAATACCCAGCCTAGATGCGATCCCGGGCCACTTTAAAACTTTGAAAACCCAAGTTCAAGTATTGTGCTATTGTTGTCGTGTTCACAAGCGTTAACAGTTAATCCCTATATTGTGTCAGAAATATACGTAGCTTTTCTACATTTAGACCCTGTGGCCTATACCTGTGGCCCTTACGGCTGCCATTGTTAAAAACCGTTCATTTCATCAAAGTGTATCAATATGATTTAGGTATATGGGAAGTTTCAAGTAAATCCGTTAAGAAATGGAGTACTGTGACTTTTGGAGGTTTTCTATTTAAAAACACGCCGAAAACTACGTTTTTGGACATTTCAGACCCCTCTGTAGCCCAGACGGCTGCGAGTATCAAAATGTCCTTAGCTGCGACGATGAGTATCGATATGATTTAGTTTTTTATGTGAAGTTTCAAGTAAATCCGTTAAGAAATGAAGGAGTACTATGACTATGAGGTTTTCTGTTTGAAAGCCCGTAGAATAATAATAATAGAGTTTCTGCCGAAAAGCAGAAACTCTAATTGATATTGGATAATAAATGTCATTGATATTTTCAGTAGATATGTGTGGAGTATCTCAATTAAAAGAAAACTGGTGTAGAAGTGACCATTGCATTGAAACTAATATTCAAACAAGCAATACCAGATAAAATGCAATTTGATGAAGGAAAATAATTTTACAATAAAACATTTAAGAAATTATTAGAACATTTTAACATAGAATATTTCTCAATACAATCAATTAAAAAAGTAAGTATTGTCAATCAATTTATATGAGTTTTTCCCAGTATTAGCTATTATTGAGGCAAATTTTTAAATCGATTTACCATTCTTATATCGTACAAAAAGACTTCAGGAAAATGTGGAAGTTCAGATGAAGATTGGTGAAAAGGTTTATTTTTGCCCTGCTGATAATATTTTTGGACACATTTGGAAATTGACAAAGAAAAATTATACATGTTTCCAGACAGCTCTTTAGCAGCAAAAAAGAGAGCCGTCGGGGCTCGATCTCGTGAGGTTCGGCGTAAGAAGCGGACGCGGTAACCATACGCTACTAAACCGCTACTAACTTTTGCAAAACTTCTTGGCATCAATATATTGACGGAAAATCTTTGTTGCACGGAGAATTTTAGTTATGTGTCCAAAAAAAATGAATAGGAATATAAGTATCCTCTGGGAAGGCAAGAGAAATATGCCATTAACATATTCTCATAGTCTAAATCTTATATCTTGGGGCTCTAACTATGTAAAAAGATTAAATCAGATTATTCTTCTAACCGAAATGTGGAGCAGATTATGTTGTACACACGTCCCAACTTTTTAAATCGATGAAATGTTTCAAATTCACAGACACTTTTCAAACTCATAAGAAACAATGACATAATCCCATTATATATGCTAGAATTCAGGACTGCATTTAAATACCAAAATATTCGTCTAATGGTCAGAGATTTTCACCGGCTGTGTCTGGAGTAATGAACTGGAATAATTCACCCAATCATGTAAATTCTAGTCAAACATTTTTCACATTCAAAAGGAAATCTATATCATTTCTTTGTATAAAAAACATATAACTTTATTTTCTCTTTTTGGCGAAAACTAAGTTGGGAGAAACACATAAATTACGTTTCCAAAACAATATATCGGAATGTAAATTTTGGCAAGATCTAATCAGATTATTCTCCTACAAAAACGAGCTCCGTATTGTAAGTGGAGCAGATTATCTTGCACACATGACCCCTCTTTTCAAATCAGTGAAAAATTGCAAATTTACTGACATTCACCAACTTTTTTTGCTTGTGTTCGAATTCAAAATTCATAATTTTCAGGTATTGAGGATACTCACTCTTATTGTACTAGAATTCGGGATTTTCTTAAAATCTAGTCCTTAAAATACCAAAATATTCGTTGAATGTTCAGAGGTTTAAGTGCGATTTGCTTTGGGAATTCTTTTACTATCTTTTCTCATATTAATGTATTGCGTAAATGTTTGTTTATTTTTTCATTTTTTTGTACTTAAATTTGTGAAATGATTGCTTATATATATATTTATATACTACAAAACATGTGGCAGTGAGTTCTCTGACCGAAACGTTGTGATTTCAACTATTTATTTTGTAAATGTTTTAAACAAATTTCAAAATTTCATTGTGGGATTCTATACACATATATATCGGATGTTTATCTATTACACGGTATATGCAAGAGCTTTCATTCGTGACCAGACTGAAGATCAAATTATCACGTGCATGATCGCGAGACTGACTAGCGTTCAAAATGTCCTCATTTACTCGACCAATTGTTAACCGACACTGCCCGGCCGATTTGATGTCCATCCAACCGCGCCAACATACAATTTCAACCGTCGCTTATCCATTTCACTATAGTTTCTCCGACGCTAAAGGTGGGAGAAGTTTGTCAGATCGAAGAAATGCCACGGTGCAAGCAAGGCAAAATAGAGATAAGTATACCAGTTAACGCTACCGATAACAATCGTATGGTTAGTCTGATCGTGGGTTTAAAATCAAATTTTATTAGGTTTTTTTAATATTTAGATGTTATTCTAGGGCTCCCCCTAAAAAGCCTATTAAATGGTTATTTTGTTATAACCTTTAGGGTTACTTATTAGCTAATCAATTATCTAAATAATATATAGTTAGATGAATGGTTTTTCCATTATCCTCATTGATATCTTATACCTTTTGCAATCAATTTTAAAACAGAGAAATTCGTTTGATTGAAAATTATAGTACGTGTGGCAATTATTTCTATTTCACCTATCGGTATTTGTAGCTTCTTCGTGCTAGATAGATTCTTCTAGTAGAAATATATGTCTTTAGTATTCCTCTTATTTAGAAATAATTAAGTAATCTGGTATAGTTTAGGAGTCACTTAGGCACTTATATAGCCTACTGCGTTGGTACTGGTACCCACAACCCCAAGTTAGCGTTTTTCGTCTAATTTCATAATCAAGTGTAGGCCCAACTGGGTTTAAAGATAATCAGTCAGTTGGTCTGGATAATCTTTTGAATAATATTAGGCTAGTTGAAGGAAGCCCTACTGGGCAGAGCTGGGTGAATCATTGGGCTAAGGATCACTATGATCTAATGAGATCAAAGGTTAGAGTGCGGTCATGGATGACAAGTGGGCAGTGATAATATGTCTTTAAAAACGTCTGATAGAAAGAGTTGGAGAGGAATACGGAGAGGCATCACCACGTGGTACAGAGGACATGGGTATTGTGGAAATGGCTACGCTCGGGCGGGCTATCATCATTCTTTGCAGTAATCCAGGGTTTGACTTTTTCATGCCTCGTCTTTTTAATGTTTTTGATCGGAATATCACTCGCATTGGTCGTGATTTAGTTGAGATTGTCCTATATTCAACAGGTTTCGCTGATCAAGGTTTTCCAGTGTTTAAGAATAACGCGTTTTAGAAGAAAATTGGTTCGCTTTGTTATCATTGACTTTCTTCGTTGTGATGTGTCTCGCGGTCCTTTCTGGATTGTAATTGGTCGCTACACGAGATTCCGATTATCCTATACTGATCTTTATTTTATCGCATCGGGGAAACGATCTGATTTAACGTCTACTCGTGATTTCTCTGATCCAAACTTGTTAAGATACAAAAATTCTTTTATTATTGACCATCGTCAGCTTTACCTTTACTATGCACATTGATAAGCTATTGTCTTTTACAATACATTACAATTCTGATTAGATTATTTAATATTGTTTAATTAACATGCCTGTAATAGATGTAGTTTTATATTTACCATAGAATGATGGTTTCAGAACTTTTGAGTTGGGCCTGACTATTTTAAATTTCAGATTGTCTAATTTTGTTTTTTTGGCTAAATTAGTATGTTCACTGGATGGCGACTATTGGGTCTATTCCGTATTTTAGGCTTAGGCCTAGTCCGGTATATAGTGAAACTGTTTTAGGCACGCGAGGTTCTTTCGATACCGGTACGCAGCAAGTTTCAAGGTCACGGATGAACGCCGCATTTGGATTGTTTACGAAAAATGAGGTGACATACTGACATCCTGGTGCAGCGGTAATTGATGATTGGAGTGAATGAGATGGCAACTTGTATTGCACAAAAAGAATGTGAAAAATGTTAGTTCCAGTGGGGGATGACAAAATGTATGGCTCAAGTTAAGTTAAATTTACTTCCGACATAGCCTTTCGGACTCGGTTGGCAGAGGCCTCTCTGTACTGTATCATAAAAATTGTACTCTTTACTTAATTAGGCCTGTTAGTGTTAGTTAGAATGTATGTATATCATGTTCACAGTACGACCTTACCTACAACAGGCCTTGCCCGTTGTTATGATTAAACAAGTGAAGTTTGTCTGTTTAGAATCATGTAGGCTAAGATGCAAGAAAACATGAGGAATGTAAAATAAATGAATAATGTAATGAAAGAAGTGCCAAACAACGCCTATTGGATCATTAGGCTTTTCCATTTAGTACCTGTTGATTGCATGATTACAATTTTGAAACCCCTTCACCCCATATAGCCTACTGGACAGAGCTGGATGAATAGGGCTGAGACTTACGAAGATCTAATGGGATCAAAGGGTAGAGTGATGCCATGGTGTGGAAGAGAGAGAGAGAGAGTGATACGGGGGTGTAGTTTGCCTGAATGTCTAAGGCTTGTTTATTACAGAGAACACAGAGTTTTTGAAATAGGATACTCTGGTGTTGGCTCCTGGTGTTGGCTACTACTAACCAAGCATGTACCGGTACCCTTTTCTGTCACTTAACTAATCGATGGGTGATGGTTACTCTCATGGGTTATGGTAATTCCTTATAACCACTAACATATTCAATTCTCTGTCGTTCCCTGTAAAAGTCAAGCCTTAGTTAATCGGGAGATGAGGGGGAGAGGCATCGGAAAGTGGTTGGTAGGGACAGTGGTGAAATTGGCATTTTGGTACAGTGATTTGTCCAAACGCTTTGCCAGTTTTTAACATAGGCGCCCTATATTGAAAATAAAAGATTAAACTGTGTTGAATTGGATTGTATTGAACTACTGCATAATACACTCTAAATGTAATAGTTATAGATTAGAAACTTTATTGTCTGAATAATAGTATATAGTGTTAAGTTGAATTTGCTCAAGTCCGCTGTAAATTAACTCATTCTCAGCTGAAGAATTTATTAAATATTAATGAATTATGAAAATTAAGGCATAAGCTCTCTAATATTCAAGAACAACTTAAGTGTTTGAATAGGCTTATCAAATTTGTGTTATCAACATCAGATTTTAGCTTTGTAGCCCCCCTGGAATTTTTGTCTGGGCTATTTTTGTGTAATATTATATACCAGCTATATTGTTAAATATTTATCAGCTATTATAGTCTGACCAAGACCCTTAATTCTCTTGTTACGTTAATTTCAAATACAGATTTTTCATGTTATTATGTTTTGTGATATTGTTACTTACTTTGTTACTTCCCTGTTATCCAGGGTTTGAATAATTAAAACGTATGTAATTTCAAACACATAGTGTTTTCATTGTTTTCGGTGGGAATACCACTGGGAATGGTCATGATTTAGTTAAGAACTTTTTGCCTAGTCCTTTTTGTCATAATTAAACATGATCATAGGGCGTAATTAAAAAAATCATGGTTATGAAATGATGCTTTTTATGACGTACGTGTGCAAACATCAACCCCAGAATATGCCAAGTTTAGTGTCAAAATAATGGCATGAACCACTATCCTCTTTATTTCTTAGATTATGGAATAATTATGATTATATCAAAATTAAAGCTTTACCTAAAGTGAATCAAAAATTTGTTTGGAAATTGATGTTAATTCGACTTTTTGAAATCATTTCAGTGATCCAGGGTTTGATTCCAATAAAGGTTTATAACTTTTAACACATTGTTTTTTATGGGAATACCGCTTGGATTGGTTGTGATTTAGTTTAGTGTTGTGGAATGTGTATTGCTGTTATTCAGGTTTATCCAGTAGAAGCGTAACTTTTGTTGCTTTCTTCGTTGTTATCTCATGGTTGTTTCTTGTGGTGTGTCACAGATCTTTACATTGCAACTAATCTAGTCTACTGAAAGTAGCTTCTTCATTGACCAATTTCTCCAGTCTCTATGTCATCAACCTACCATTGTTGTAATCAAATTTTCAAACTTCCTTCCTATGGTCACCCAATTGTTTAACCGACTATTGATTGGATACCCATCCAACCTCGAACTGTCCTGATATTGCGTACTATCTCTCGGAGACCTGGCTGGCCAACTACCGGTATCCGCAGCGACTGAACTTACTCTATCATTTTCCAATGTCACTTAAGCTACTGGAACTATTATGTGTTGAATCAAATCCAAAAAAACGACTCCAGTAACGAAAGACAAAACATCAAAATATCCATAGGATTAGAATTGATTTAAACCTCCTTCATTACTTTAATTTGGAGTATCATCGTCTTGATCAGATTCTACTACGATTCAGGTTCATAGTTCAAAACCTTTTGCTTTTCGAATGATTTAAAAGAAACTTTCTTTGCATTGGTATGGGAATCGCTGAAACCCTCATAAGGTTCTTTTTTGGTGCAGAGATCGAGGAGGCCTGATTTGCCCAGTCTCCTGCCCAGTTTTACAAAATGTAAAATATGACAGTAGTCTCTTAAAGCTACTGCTTCCAAGATTTACTAATAAATGTAATAATTTTCAATTAGAAACTTTAGTTAAGTTAAGAAGTTAGTTATAGGTTAAAGGTAAAGATAGTGAATATGAACAAAGTATAAAAAATAGTCTTTTTATGTAGGCCCATACGGTAAAATCAATTAATTAGTCATGATACCTGCTGAAAAGTTAGTAGTGTAATGGTAATTTGGAAAAAAATTATGATAGGCTTATGCCTATTGAGATGTAATGTAAAATCTATTGTAGTCTCGTAAAGCTTTTGCTTACAAGATTTACTTATGAATTAGTCTTCAATTAGAAAAATTGTCCAACCAACAGCACCTTAAGTTTGTAAAGTTAATGTTAGGTTTGTAAAGTTAATGTTAGGTTGAATTAGCTCTTTTTTGTCAGGGGGTCATCTGTAACAATCTTTCATTCAAAGCTGAATAATTATGAATCTGTTTACTAGGCTAGAGCACCAGATTTAGACCCGAGTTGAAAGTTAAGATGTTGTTAAAAGTATTTGGAAAATAGACTTTTTGTAATAATGTTAATTCATACAACCGATGACTTTGTCATGATACCTGCTGAAAAGTGAAATACAGTTTTGTTGGAACTGTTTAACTTTTTAACACATTTACCCTTACCATCTAGGCCTACTTTTATACTTAAAATCAGATATATGTATATTGTAATGAATATTTTTTCATGTTTTTGTAGAAGGTCCTGTAATTTCAAGTTTCGACATTAATGTCTGTTCTGACACACACTGGTGAAGATGGGGACAAAGAATGAACCCGACAGATAAACAGTGCCTAGTTTGAAACAGTTTTTGAACAAATCTAATCATGGTTCTGTTATTCTTTTTTGTAGTCCGATCTAGGAATAGACATCAGACATAACGGTCAGCATGAGAACAACAGGTATGTGTATATTACTCTATCATTAAACTATTTTGCACGCTGCCGTGCAATTCCCACAATAAACTGTGGATCCACTTTGAACTGATGGTGAAATAAGAAAAGATCAATGATATTGTTCTTGCGGAACCCAGCTCTCATTGAGAAATAGTTATTCTAGTAACTACTAGGTAACAGTGATTAACAGTTACTGAATTTTTTAATGTATTAATTTCCAGGCATTGTTCTTCTGTCTCTCATCTTTAATCTGGTTTAACTCATTTTAATAATCATTGATCTTTTAGCCGAGGATAAATGAAGATGGAAATGCAGCATGGTTGAGTAGGAGAATGTGACGGATGTGAACAATTGGAGAAAATCTAATTAAGATGAGTATTATATTTCACTATTATTGTCGGTTTACAACGCAACTACTGGATGTTGCTTCATAATTGACAAATTTCCAGTCTCTACCCAATTAACCGACTGCCATTTGTGATACCCATCCAACTGTACAATAATTTCCTTCAATTTTTAATGGGAAAATTAATAGAATAGCACTTGAGGTTAAGTTAGTGTTCAGTGAAATTAGGTCTAGCTAACGTGGTCATTCATAGGAGTTTACTACATAATATTTTAAGAAATTATGAAATTTCTTAACTAAATCACATGCTCTAGGTCTCAGTCAAGTTGATAAAATATTTATTTAGGTTAAAGATAAAAGTAATAAACAATTCATGTTGTTTGAAGTCCTTGCTGGAATTTTTGATTACCCTTTTTGTGGTATTGTTAAAGATACTTAACAATAAATTATTTAGGATGAGTTCTCTATAAGTTTTGATTCACATTTTACGCTATTGTCTTAATTTGATCTAGTTATATAGTGTTAGTTAGAATATATGTATATCATGTTCACTTACCTACAACAGGCCTTTAGCCTACCGGTTGTTATATGATTATACAAGTGAAGTTTGTTTGTTATGAATCATGTAGGCTATTAAGATGCAGGAAAATATGAGGAATGTAAAATAAATTGAAAGAAGTGCCAAACAAAACAGATCAGTAGGCTTTTCCATTTAATACCTGTTGACTGCATGATTTCCATTTTGAAACCCCTTCACCCGACAGAGCTGGATGAATAGGGCTTAGGCTTACGAGGATCTAATGTGATCAAAGGGTAGAGTGAGGCCATGTTGCGGGAGAGAGAGGCTGATAGTGGTGTGTAGAGTGCCTGAATGTCAAAGGCTTGTTTATCACAGAGGACACAGAGTTTTTGAAATAGGATACTCTGGTGTTGGCTACTACTAACCAAGCATGTACCGGTACCCTTTTCTGTCATGATACTTAGATACTTTTTTCTGTATGATACTTAGATATTATACATATGCATTTTTGATAATACACATTCAGAAATATTGATGTTTTACTC
>JAYMFW010004015.1:0-12697 GCA_036785005.1 Tubulanus punctatus | reverse complement strand
TTTCCAAGAAATGAAGATTAATTCAAAATGATTTTTTATGGCAATCTAAAAATCTAACTATTAGTTGAATTAATTTCTAGTATGACAAGTAATGCCGCATTAAACAGTACTGGAATTTATCTTGCCTCTGTACTGTTTAATGATACAAGAAGACTTCAAATAAAAGATTGTGGCATAGACATAGTGATTTATAGCCACAGTAATCCACCAAATTTTTTAACTCTTTATGAGTCTTTGTTATCATTTCTATGTCATAAAGTTCAAAAGGTCACAACAAACAATCCAATTATTCAGATTCTAAGCCAGGGTTTTGAATGATAGTGTGACCAAAATCTACAACAGTCAAGCCTAAATCGGAGAAATTTAGACCAGTTAATCCAGATCAAACAAGATCAGATTGTCTATTGCTTGTAACAGTTTGTCAGTATACAAAAAATTGTGAATCGGACAATAAAAACTGCTCAGAGTTAAGTATGATTCTGGATTACACTTAGACTTAGACTAACAAGAGAATTAATACTTACAGTGCCTGCTGTATCCAAAATCTCTAACATACACTGTGTTCCATCAATTTCAACTTGCTAAAAAACAAGAACACACATAAATGAGGATACAAGTTGACTTCATGAAATCGCTAAAACGATGCCATATTTCAGCTGAGAATTAAAAAGCAATGATTTTTCTAAATGGCCTTTGGGAGCAATATGACTGAAAATTTGCACCTTTATTATTACAGTCGGTCTTCGCATTATCAGACAACCTCTATAACACCCATACAGACTACTGTACACCTTTTCTCAATACAGAAGTATATCAGTGCCAAAAATGGGAATTTTAGACTGGATATCGGCCAATGCATGACTTTTACTTTTTGAACAGTCAATCGCAAAAACGAGAACACTGCGATTGTGATTAACTGTGACTAGCCATCGCAATCGATCGCAGGGCCGACATACGCCTAGCTTTAAATTGTATCTGTATGGTTTCGGTTTGACTGTGCTTCAAGAAATAAGGTTCTCATTGATGACGATCAACATGGCTCATATAAAAATCCATCAAAAAGAACTTCTTTGCAATTGAGTTTTTTCATCCACAAAATTCCCCAAGCATTTACAATGGTGCATTAAGTTAAGCAGGATTTAGTGACAGCTACGACGGAAATATGATGGATGAAAATGTCACTGAACTTCAAAAAGAGAAAATTAGATTGAGATGAAAGAAATCATTAAACGATTTGAGCAGTGAGAGCAAATCGATGAAGGGAATAATTGATAGCGTACAGATTATCTGCAGGCTCTCGGAATTCCTCCTTGATTGAATGCTGTTGATCAATTTTCATTAGTAACTGTTGCTATCAAATGTACAGTACGAAGCCTAAGTAGATTGGAACTATTCGCTACAAGCAAATGTATTAAAACTTTCTTCGTAGATTTGCACAATCGATAGTGTTATCCTCTTGAGCTGATCATATACATCATCAGTCAGGTGAAGAAAGATTGGATAATATAATGTACTTGTCATTTGATTTGAGGCACTTTCCAAAGTACAATATATCTTTATGACGAATGGTCCAATCTGTTTATAGGACCAACTTTGAGCCAAAATCTAAGGACAATGACATGAGAGTCAAGTGATACACCAAGATTCTTTAGCTAGGACAGTGTAGTAACAACACCTTTAAGCTGAGAGCTGTTATGAATTACTGTCGTTAGAGTAACAAGTTATATGTAACCAGGCCTGAGAGGAATAAAAGAATGTCCTACTGATAACATTCCATTTGTAATTTGAGTAAAAAAT
Organism: Tubulanus punctatus; assembly: GCA_036785005.1. Classification (NCBI taxonomy): domain Eukaryota; kingdom Metazoa; phylum Nemertea; class Palaeonemertea; order Tubulaniformes; family Tubulanidae; genus Tubulanus; species Tubulanus punctatus. Next base: position 10,900 of record JAYMFW010004015.1, on the reverse strand, counting down.
TTACTCAATACATTATACATAGGACCAATGTTACTGCACAAAAATGACTTTGGGAAACTTTAGCCTGTCTCACATGATACGTTTGATTGCGATGGAATTTAACTCCCGAAATGCGAGCCGACATTAGTGGACATGCAACATGATGTATTGCGACTGTAAAATTTGCCAGTCGCAATGAGCCATACATGTTCTGCTTTGTGCAATGTGATTTTCCACACATGTCAATACAAGCTCAGCAGTTTATCAACTGAAAGAGACTGTCGCACATTGTTGCAATTGGTTTCATCACTATCGACCTGACGAGCTTTGTGACGAGTTGCAAGCTGTCACAAGTCAACCTGAGACAGGCTAAGATACAAAATTAATGTCACAAATATTACAGTAAACGCTGCATACCTGGAACAACACATTTGATTTTGACTTAACTTAAAACCTAAGACACATTTCCTGGCCCTATTTTTACTCAGTTAGGCAATATTCAACTATAACCTATCAACTTAACCCATACGTAGGAATTGGGGATTTCAATAGAACTTCACTTATCTTCCAAAAATGGCAAAGAGGCCCATTTTTATTTCTTGAAAAACATTGATAATGCTAATTTGATTCCTTTTAGATTGGTGATACAACATTACATCCTGCTTTTATCAAATCCAGGTCAAATGCACTCTATTACGATGAAGAAGGAAGTACACTCCCGAGAGTTTTAAAAATTTCCTGTTAATGTATCCGCGAAACTTATCGAAAGTAAGATGTATCATTATCTTCTTGGAATGTAAAGTAATGTTGAAGTTTTTGGGGTGGTAGTAAAATTCTCAAAGACATGTGCATCTATTTCAATTAAACTTTCACATTCACTGCATGCTTCACATTCTCATGCTTTGAATACGAGATAACTTTTACTTGATCCTACCGAAAATACATCCTCATTATGTATTTTTGATCCTACTTATTAAAAGCTACCCCGGTATATAAGCTATGTCTATACGAGAGATTCAGTCACGGGATTGCCTTATCTCGGGTTTAATAAACTATTAGACTATTTAGTCTCCGGTTTATTAAACCCCTCCAACGTGGTGAGGTTTAATAGTCTTGGGTCTTTCGCCGTGTATCTCCGGTTTATTTGTTAGACTCTGCGATAGGAGGCTAAACTGATATCATAGCAACAAACCCGGAAGTAAAAGAAAACACTAGCGCCATTTACGCCACTATTTACTTAGTAGAAAGTATTTTCATCAAAATATTTCTCATTTCAAATTCATATGATCTGGAAAGACGGAATAATTTTGTACGCAACATCAATGAGTCATTCTTACCTTCCTATAACTGTCTTCGATGGTTGGATCATATTTTTCCACGAATATTCCTTGAACAAACTGCACAGTCTGAAAACACAAGCAAGAAAACATTCGATGACTAATGAACATAAACAACTCAAACCTATTGCCTGTCGGTTGCTTCAATAGGCGATCTATGGAAACCATACCTGACAGGTAGTAGAAAATCATAAGGTTTTTGTAGGAAAGGTCTTATCAAAAGAGAATTCTCTGTAGAAATTTTGTACATTGCATAAAGAATTAGCCACAAATTGAACACAAATCATACAATGGCATTGACATTACTTTCTTGACTACTGATGCTATTTGAGCATAGAACCAGAATGCCCATTTAAATCTTGGTAAGCCAGCCAAGATTTAAATTGGCACCATAAATCGTGAATATGATGAATTTAAGAACATTAAGGAGCCCAGTACCACATCAACAATAGAAGCCTTATACATTTATAAACAATTTTCAATACCTGGGACAAATGTTACACAAATGTTAAATAGGCCTATGAGTTATTGTAAAGATACAAAATATGAAAATCAAATCATTTAAGGAGACAGCACATGACTCAGGGTGTAATATTAGATGGAAGAATATCAATATTGAATAGACTTACTAATGCACTTTTTCCAACACCACCACTTCCGAGTACTACCAATTTGTATTCTATCATTCTTGAAATTGCGACTGTTTTTCCGTATCAGAGAAAATCCTGCAAGTATAAAGGAGAGAAAATCTAAGTACATGTATGTATGTTTCTCAGTTGTCTGGCATTCATAAAAAGGGGCGATTTAGACGGTGTCACCGGTATCGTGTGACACCATCAGAATTTCTTTTAAATTAATTTTTTCCAAAGCATCCAAACCTTTGATAAATAAGTGGCAAATTTGCCCGTTTTACATAAGTCCAGCATGACATGGGGCCATCCATAAAGTACGTAAGTCAGGTGCATACAGGGGGGAGGGGGGTCTGAATTTTACCTATTTTGTGCGTACGTACTTTATGGATGGCCCCCATGGTGAAAGTGCCCTTTTTCATTCAATTTTGGCAGGATTATACCTGCTATACAATATCATCACCATCGATTACTAAGACAAAAATATCGGAATCCGCCATTTTGAATGATCACGAGAAAATGTATCGACCAAAACGGTGCTCGAGCGTCGCTGGCTTCTCGTCTACGGCAAACATTGAAAACAGCGCCATCGGCTCTCGAGCGCCGGGCTTGACAGCTAGAAAGTTTGTCATTTACATGAAATTTAAAACGAGCATAATTTGCTTAACAAGCACTGTGAGAAATGATAAGTGTCATCACTTCGAGGCTAACACCTTAAATAATGTATTTTTGGTAAAACCTATCTCTACAAAATACGTGGGATATAGCAATCAGTAATCATTCACTTTACAAGTTTGCCAGCGCTAGAGAACTTACTTTTTAATCAAATTACTTTTCTAATTCAACGTACAACAAAAATAAAATCCATGAAATGATCAAGTTTTAGAATATCAAAAACCCACAACAAGCTATAACTGAATCCATTTAGTGGTATTTTCAAATTGAACATCAAAATTTGACAGTAAAATGCTAGCTACAATACCATCCGTAAGAATCATTTTTTTTGCAGAAAAAACCTACCAGATTAAGTTCAATTCAATTCAAATATCATTATCCTTTGTAATGCCATATTCTGTTTAGTGCCATGAGAAGCTTTGATTATATCAAAATACATCCCTATAGCTTCGCAATTGGACATCTATCTCGACATAGACCTGACGCATCCGATGTTCTTACCTATTCAATGGTTTATCGATGACAAATGGGTTTAGCACCACTGTGAAAACGAATTTAATACTACACACCCGCTACGACAAAAATAACATAACCTTTTATAATCGGCATTGACTGTTTCAGATTTAGAAATGAATAATTCATGAATCAAAGTCCTTGCTATTGCACCACCCTTCATATTTTATTACCTATAACCTTGATAATATGAAGTTTATTTAACTAACTACAAGATATGAAGAAAACGACCAATCTAAATAGGCCTATTTAGGATTATTGATTTCGACAAGTATTTACATCTTCTGGATTGCTATTTTCAGTTTACCAGCAGTCTAGCTGTGGTGGGTAGGGTAGGTCTGATTTCTACCTGGCTTCCAGGAAAACCTTGCAAATTAGGCGAGGCTTTCCGCTTGTATCAAAACAAGCTGTCGAGGGTGTCAACTGCTGATAAGGCATTGAGGCGGCTTCAATTTTTATGCAAAGGTGAAACTCGTGTTTGAACTAGGACCTGATAGTTTGCATGAGTAAGTGAAATTCATATTCAATTAGTCAACTACCTTGCAGACCAATTCTTAGTATGCGAGGTCAAATGTAATATATCACGTCAAAGCTTAGGCCGACAGTCAGAGGCAGATTACGTCAAGGTTTGCTTGAAACACAAGGACTACAGGACACACCAGGTCAAAATTGGCTTTCTTCTTTTTATTTGTGGCTATATGAGGGCTATTTTCTTAAGCCCTGGTCTCTGAACAAATTCTTACCAGGATTCTTAAAGGACTTTTCACTCCAAAAGTAATGATACCTGCCTACCACACCGCCCAACATAGATGGTAAAATAAATTGATGTGGGGATTTTTACTGTGGGGATTTTTACCGTGTACCTAGGCTTATACATCCTGCACCCAGTGATGAGGATTTCCAGATAGCAGGTGTGCCAGGACATTTTTGCATGGAGAAAATATGCACATGAACCTTACTCAATTGCTTGGAAATGAACAATGCTTACACCTTCCTCCTTCCCCAGTGCAGCTAAATGTTGGCTTTACATTAACCCGACTATCAAATTTTAGCTTACACATGACCCACATCAAATACAGTAGCTTTCTAAGAAAATAGTAAAGCTTTACCCTATGGGAGATGTGACCAAATATCCAGTAGCTGTTATCACATTACCACATACATCAATATTACAATATCACGAGCCAGTACATAATACCAGGTATAGGCCTACCATATTGAAACACCTCAATGATTTAAAAAAAATTCAAAACTAATTTTCTAGACAATCTTATATATCCAAAAAACCCACAATTTGTATTTTGCCGAAAGGTATGCCAAGAAAATCATCCATTCATATAGTCAAAGAACAACTACCGGTATGAATTAATCATAAATCCAATGAACAAATACAACATGCCATGACCCATGTACTTTTCAAAGACCTTATTCAATATACAAGTATACATACATTACCTATGATGAGGAAAACAAATAAATCCGATAAAAATCAATTTAACTGATCCTAGTTATATCTAATATATTCCAATCCCAATTAAAACTCAAAATATACCCATACTCTTCTCCTTAAGGCAGAGTTTCTGAAATGTTTTCTTAACAAAATACGGACAATCACTGATAACAGAGATTCCCCACCTACTCAGATATCTTACTGCACGTTACCATGGTAACATTTTAAAGCGGCTTAATTGCACAGGTTGTTGTTGATTTGCGAAGATGAAAATACAGCCGTTTACACGTGTGGTATACCGTTATGAAAATCTATCATGATATTAGCACGTTTCATCAAAGGACCCGCTAATGACCACTGATATGAAATATTGGAGGACATTGAAATATCAGATATAACAAATATCCTGATCCAAATGTGGAAATTCATCTCATTTTGTGCTGGATATACAATGAAAAATTGGATACAACAAACACTATTTTTTGTCCTGATAAGTTTGTTGTAATGAGATATCCCCATAGTCTTTTTTAATAGGGTACGCAGTAATCAAAAACCTTCATACTCTTCTTGATACCAAGAACTATAAAAATTTTTAAATCAGTTACAGGTACATTTAAAAATAAGTTCTATGATTGATATAAAAGTCATCTACATTGAGCAAAAATAGGATTTGGAACACCTGTTATTAATCTCAACTCATAAGTCCTTTCAACAAACAGGAAAACAATTTTCCCGTAACCACTGTTCTTTATTTCGTGATTCAAATGTAGAAGTCTAATGGTAAATAAAGAGTATTAAGTGGACAAAAGCTTACGACTATTTGGTCAGGTGCTTTACAGCAAATGCTGCGATAATCCCACTGGCCTGGAACTTTGATTAAGTCAATTCGTAACTTTGATGGTTGGTAATAGCAAAACTGACACCCACAGGTTTTATGATGGTATTAATGGAAAGATCTCAGTTCATTGAGAAACAACTCAAGAAAATACCTGTCTTTGTAATACTTTCGGATAAATACTGGACAATTGTCATGAAATCATTGCTGTTGATTTTTAACTGGCTATTTGATGTTCAGGAGCATTTATTCCAATAACAAACTACTCCTTAGAAATAGGCATACTGACACCCTGGAGATAGCAAATGAACTTGTATTTTCAAGCACATAGGTCTAAAAGATAACAAGATGGCCCCTTAGGTTTTGTGATCAATTTAAGTTGTTGAATTTCTGACACATCCACTCATCCAACACATAGGTCTATTTCATTGGCGTATAAATAAATAATGTATATGATGCAGAGGTACAAAAAACTTTTAGTTTCATAGGAGAAATGTTTTTGATAGTTGAAAAGAATCCCATTGAAAACACCAAAGATTTTAGGACTGTTTATCAAGAACAAGAAGAAAATCTAATGTGAATTTTTATTCTACCACCTTAATATGGACAAATGAACCTTACCTCTTAATGTAGATAGGAAAAAAATTTAAAATCCACTTAATACTATTGATTTTATAAGAACAGCCTTTAGATCTTATTCTTTAAGTAATCTGAACAAGTTTACACATCACCCATTATCTATTTATTTACACAAGTAAATTGCACTGCTCAACATGTGTGATTCCTTGGTAACCACTACTAACCATCCCTTTTTAAAAGTGAGACACTTTCCGTGCGCGAGTGCAGAATGATTGATTTTTTTACAAAATCGCTTTTGGAGGGTGAATTTGTTGCTTCAAACGAGAAATCAATGCAATCCACTAGAATTTTGAGAGATCCCCATGTAGTCGCTATATCAATACTAGGTACCCGGGGACCTCATGCCCACTTGGAAACTTGAGGGATGCAGTTGTAAATACAATAGTAGTAATCATTATTCAGATAGATGTCAGCACTGATAAAATCCTTGACCTAATTTTTGGTAGGCTTACGTGACTTAGTTTCAGTAAATATCAACACTCACAGACTTAAGTTGCAACAAATGAATGGCTTCAAGGGGACAGAGTAAAAGTCAAATAATGAAGGTAGTGGCTTCACCTTTCAAAAGATTTTGTTGGAACAGAAGGGAGAAAAAGGCTCAAAACTTAAACTTTTAGGTCGTTTTTGTGCAACCTATGTAAACACAGATGTTTTTTATGGTTTCCGCCTGGTTTTTTTATACATAGTCAATGTGATATTATAAACCAATATTTTTTCACCAAGAAACCTTTTATCTTTATTCAAACATGAGATTTACAGCAAAAATCTTTGAAGAACCGCAATTTTGTAAACTAAGATGGCCACCAATCGGACATCTCTGATCATAGAGAGTTCAAAAGAAATAGGCTTCCGGGCTATGTCCGGACACAAGTTCCTACCAAACTTCATAAATTTACACAGCTCCGTTCTTGAACACAAGCAGAGACAGGGACGTGCACGCAGACAAATCATCGCAGACCGCAATCGGTCGATATAAAAACTGATTTCCGTCTACAGAACGGATGGAAGATGGATACAAACTGAACTCAAAAGCCTGCAGTGATCCGAGTCCCAAGTGGGCTAAAGAATTGTGCAAGGTTTTCGCATACTTATGTTTTAAAACTGATCTGAGCTACTTAGCACAAGAATTTATCGAGTAATCCCCCAAAACGTAAGTAGGCCTACCATGAATTGTGAAATACTGATTACTGTAGTCTAAGATACAACTGAACAATCAGTAAACTATTTAATTCAACATTGACAGAGACTCGTCCGTTGTAGATGGAGACTCGTCCGATTAACCTATTATAAAGAAGGCACAGATCTAAAATCTTAATCAAACAAATTCTAGTATGGGACTACTATCACTGATTGACAACGACGAGTTCACGGTTCCCACTACTTTTTGTTTTCAAATTCCCTGTATTCACCCTGATTTTAAACAACAAATTTCCCTGATAACGCACAAAAGTTTTGATAGTTGAAATACAGTGATCTTTATCACGAGATAGATGTAATATATTGACGACAAATACATGACATGGATGACAGAGATGGAAACACTGACACTTAAAAATCCAGAGCAAAAAAGTACATGTATGTCATATCCATGAGCTCTGGGGGGCACCAGTCCGTTTTGATTTTCATCACCATAGCCATCATTCAGATTCTCCAATATTAGGACAGAAGGTGAAAGGCAGATGTAGCCTTAGACACGCACATTACTTTGCGCATGCAGACTGATATTTTCATTTTCCCTGATATTTCCAATATTATGAAATTCCCTGAATTTTCCATGCAGGGAAAAGTTTCAGGTCATTTTCCATGTATTTACCCTGTTTTCCCTGTGCTGTGGGAACCCTGATTTATTTAGCCAAATTTATTTCATTGTCTTACTTATCAGTAAGTTATTATGCAAGGGAAGGCTGCAGAATACAACAAAGATTAATTAAACTGACAATATGCTATCTTATATAGCCTAGGTAAAATAATGGCTATAAAGTGTATTTGTCTGCAATTCTAAATAAATTTGAAGGATCAGAAATTTTATTTGGTGAGAAAGTCTCGGCAGCGTGTTGTTTGTTGTGTGTAATGCTCTGTGCGACCGTATATCGAATTCGATTGTGCGGTTTAGGGAAGCTTCCATATTTTTTCTGGGGGTTTCCTGAGGGGATTCTAAGTTATGATGTCATATGCCTAATATGATAGGCCCTATATAAGGTAGAGTCTAGTTTTAGAATTGTTCGATTCAATGAACCAGGCCTATTACTAGGCCTAATGGAATGACCACGAAGATCTCACACCAAAATTTTCAAAAAAGGCGAGGTTTCTATCATCTAAAACCAAAATAGGATCCTAAATTTAGTTTATTTACTATCACATTGTATTTAATGTTGCAATATGAATGAAATTATCTGCAATAGTAGAGGGTCCACAAAATGAGTTCACTGCTAGCAGTTGAACCCGGAAGTGGTTAAGGGCTGATTATCGATCTATTAATGTAATCAACAACTGTCACTGAAATTGGACCGTTTTTTGCCGATAATAATATTCATGCTTTAATTTATTATCTTTTAAATTTTTTGAGCAACAGAGATGGGGCTGGTGAAAAAAGCTTTTTTCATGGTCTTTATTCATAGATATAAAACTCGGGCTGCAATTAGAGTAGACATCTCACAGCAGTGCGAGTCTGTAATTCGTATCTGAGAAGGCCATAATCTTTCTTATGACATGTCATGATCGCCACCACTGACACTCGGGTAAAGGGGACCCCGTCCACACCTCAGTGACTCAAACTCTTTTTTGATGCTAATCAATCATATATGCTTAAATGCTGCCACTCTTTCTCTCTAGTCAGTCTTGATCGCCACTCTACTGTGTGACTCTTCAAAGTAATGTTATTGTTTGTTAAACAGACTAGGGACTACCTATTTTCTCAGTCAAATGTGACTGTGTATAGTAGAAATGAAAGTGACTGAGACAGAGTTATCTGATTGATAGTCATCCATCTTTCCTGAAACTACTCACTCACAACAAGTCACTCAGCCTCAGTTCTCTGTGACTGTGTGTAAGCAGTAAGAGTCACAGACAGCTTACACACACACCGATAATCCACACACCAACCACAGTCGTGAGTCACTGAGTCAGTCATGATGGACCATATCACAATATAAAACACTATTAGCCATAAGAATATGTAACATAAATACCATGACATTTTGTTTACAACAAAAGACTACTTACCGACTGCCAAACTGGCCTATTCACAGAGGAAAGGGTGTGATAATCTATGGGAGAACCCTTTTATTTGTGAGGAAAATATTGAGAAGGTAGTTATTAGATCGGAAATAGCAGAGCCTGATGCGCCGCGTCTACTCGTAGTGGGTATATATAGCGGACAGAAGATCCGGTCGTCTCCGGTATACCAATTAACCTCTACTAATCGGTGAACTCCCAGATTATTTCCCAGAATGCTCTCCATCGTCGCATTTCCGGTTAGCCTTGGAACGAAAGCGCGCGTTTCATATCACGTCCAGTTTTGATATCGTTTTCCATCCAATTCGGAACTCAATTTTTTTCAAATATGCGCTAACTTTCTAATGGCTAAACTTGTAAATGCTATACACTACTTTGATCTTATCTGATCGAGGTTTCCTACTTCGAAATGACGAGAAAATCGAACTGAGCAAATTTGCAATGACGTTCTCAGATTAACTGGAAATGATGAAACAATGAACGGATATCCAAAAATGTTTCATAGTTTGAGTCTGTACAAGATTCCTATGTTATGTTTTATGAGGTCAACTTCATTTCTGATCCAGTTCGACGTTTCATTGTTATAAGTCATTGTGCGGGTAACTCTCGCGTCTACGAATAAATATCAACATGGCGATGTAAGAATCTGTCAATAAACAGATAAAACACAGTAAAATTGGCTTTAAAATATAATTGGAGGCCTGGACAATTCTGCGCTCGTTCTAAGTAAGCCTGCAATGACCAAACATATATTTGAAATCATTATTGTGTCATGATAAAAACAGATTCATCTGACAAAATCGCTTTTAAAAGTCTGATTGATTCAATTCAATATAAATTAGTTTATTGTTGAGGTCCTGAAAAGTTGTCTTTACGTAGATAACAGTCAACCTCGCATATAATTCGTAGAAATGGGACTAAGCATTTTTCTATGAAGTAAGAAATTTGTTGAAACCACAACACAAATTTATATAGTAAGTTAATTGGTGTCCCTATCTACAGAGAGAGGAAAAGACAAATTACACACCTCTGCAAATTGAATGAGAGATCAGAATCTGATCAATAATCTGACGCATGCATGTAGTTGACCAAACACAAGTAGAGAATTTCCCCGATCGACCAACCATTTAAATTGTATACAACTGTTGCTGAGGAGTGCATCATGTGAACGGTCCAATTAATTGTGTTACGAATTAGGCATCTTGATTATCGTTGAAAAATTTCAAATAGACCAGTGATTTGAGTACAAACTAGAGCAGAAAATTAAAGGGGAAATATGATGGAAATTAATGGGACCATGACAGAATATAAGAATAAGTCAATCTACCAATTCATTAATTAAGTCATTACAAATTCAGTGTTTTCAATAAGAAAATGGTCAGCAAAGTCCAGGGAAAAAGCACAAAGGTTCCCATTCATATGGCGTGGATATCCTGTCAAAATGGAAATATCTATTTTGACGTGTATTTTCTGTCAAAATAAATTTCTCATTTGACGCGTCAAAATTGATCTTTTTCGTTCTTTGAATCAATGTTTCGTCTCTTTGTAACACCCAACAGTATCGTGGATATCCTGTCAGAATGCGCGTCGAGGCAATCCCTGAATTCAG
>JAYMFW010003904.1:0-12706 GCA_036785005.1 Tubulanus punctatus | reverse complement strand
GTCAAATGACATGTCAAAATGAAAAGTTGTTTCAAGGAAATCAAATTGTTTCAAAGAACGAAAAAGATCAATTTTGAATGAGAAATGTATTTTGACAGAAAATCCACGAACTCTCCTCGGATGCATTAGTTTTAACAGGATGTCCACGATATGCTTTGACGCGTCAAATCACTCGTCAAAAAGTGTTACTAAGAAACGAAAGGTTTTTTCAAAGAAAAAGCATTGTTTTAAAGAATGAAAATTATCTATTTTGACACGTCAAAAACGATGTTTACATTTTGACAGGATATCCACGCCATAGATGCGAACTTTTACAATTGAAACGAAGTCGAACTGGTGCACCAAAAAAAAACTAAATGTTTTAGCATTAAATTCTATATTTTTCTATTGACACTTCATGATTGATAACAGATAGTCATTTCTTCGAGTTTAGTAGCCTCCACAGTCTCCTCCGCCGAGGGCACAAGTCGCGTACGATTTATCGGGACTTTTACATTTCTCGTGGTTCGGTTGTTTACAATCAACCGATTGCCCACCACAAGACCAAAATCCCTTGTAAATACAGTGGCACGCTGATCCCGGTAATGGCACCTGACTAATGCGACAGCCACCTGATGAGTAATCACAGTCACATGGATATCCCTCACAATCACCTCCACCAAGTTTACACGATTCGAATGTTTTGTCTGGTGCAGCGCATTTAGATGAATAAACATCTCGACACATAGTTATTTCACCACTACAGGTCCACGCTCCTTTGTAGACGCATCGACAAGCTCTATCTGGTGGGGCTGGTTTGCTGATATGACACCCGCCATTACTGTAGTCACAATCACAAGTGTGTAGTACTGCTGCAATAAAAAATGAGATCAAGATACTAATATTTCCATCAATATTCGGTTTTCTCTTTTCCTAGCGTCAGATGGATCTCCGATGGAATTTGCTGAATTAATCGACCAAAATGGAAAGAAAAACCCAGCCGAAAGAAGGTTTCCATCATTGTAGAAAATGCGAAAAGATTATACTCTCGTGAAGCAATTGATAGAGCTATACCAAATCCAATTTAGGTACTATAGTTTGTTTTAACAGGGGGCCACTATATCCCCACTGTATAAGTTCAAGAAATATGTCATAGAAATTTGTTCAGAAGGCAGCTGAAGATTCACATTAAGCGTTTTCAAAAAATTCAAATACTGCCCGCAAACCCCGGTTATCTCACGCACGATTTGTTTTCTTTACAAAACACATGTAGCTCCACATTGTTCATATCACACCTCCCCAAGTGCTGCGTATTAGGGCCCTGCAATTTATTTATATGTAAAACATTTTGACAATATCTACCGGTACCCCCTCCTCCACATCCGTAATGTTTTTTCACCATGGCAATATCTCTCGCATGTAGAACCCGTATCCCAATTCTTGCTCGTGGATCTTTAGGTGTCATCGTAGGTTTACCATTTTTGCTAAAAACGAAATGAAACAATTTTTCTTTCCCTTCAGGCACCAAATTAGACAACGTAAAAGAAAACAAGAAAAAGCATTCAGTTAATCGTTATCGGTGACTATATGTTCTTAACAAAATTCTTATCGCCGATGATTCACGAATTAAACGATCGGTGATAACAAGAAAGCAATTCAAGTGGCTGCACTCACAGACTCCCTTTACCATATTTTACCATATTGGAGAAGTAAAGCTAGGTTCACGTCGATTGTCCGTTCAGATCTTTTTCTTTGAAAGTCAAACCCAGATGATCCTGACATCCCGTTTCCATTCATTACGACCAGGTCCTTCATTGGGAGATAAGGGATTGGAACTTGGTCTAGACCAAAACTCCAAGGTCAGAATTCAGAATTACTGAACGGAATGTACAGACATGAACCTATACCTCCAAGCAAGAACTGTTCGCAACCTAAATTGGTACAGCAAAAATCGTCTTTCCCCGGGAGTGGGTTGAAAGCCTGGTCAACAAACCTGAACGCATATTTCCCATAATGCATTATCGATTCATATGTGTATCCTAAGCCTAGATTATCTGTACTCTTCTTGTCAAAGTTGTGCTTTTTATCTGCAGATATGAAAAAAAGACATTTGAATTTCTGACTATTGTGCAAACAGTAATACACGTACCAATGACGGAGTATACATTAAAAGTAGGGAATAAACGGGTCCATCACATAGTTCTGATTTTTACAAATAAAGGTATCGTGAATCTGGATCAATCTAGTCCACTATTAGATAACTTTTCTTATGGCTTTCTCGACTGAAATTGAAACAGCGCAGCCCACTACTTTTAGGCGTTTTTATGGGGAAACTCGGATGTCAGACAGGCTCAATCATTGCCTGACTTTCACCCACGATTGCCTTCAGGTATAAAGCAACAATAATATTATGACGTATCTTGTACGCCGTAGTATCATCTCACCAGATGGAATATTTTCATAATGTATGTTTAGATATTCGTCTCTGTCACTTCTAGACTGCTCGTGCGAGAATCCAAGCGCGTGTAAAATCTCGTGCTGAATGGTTCCTCTGCCGAGACATCCATTTTCTTTCAAGGACATATCTTGTCGGTATCCAGTTTTTCCGATCATCGACCAACATCTAAAGTAATTGATTCGCAGATTATCTGTGGATTGACTTCCAGCTTTAAAGAGAAGTACTGTAGCACACTGGCAAGAGGTTTCTGCTTCTTTGTGTATTACTTTCCACGAAATACTGTAGATACTGTGCCATGCCGGAATATTGGGCAACCACTAAGAAAACCGATAAAACCAGGTGTAAAATCTTTAAACTAGACCATGCGGATATTCACGGTTAAGTACTCCCCTTTTTCAGAATTAACCCAATCCAGGCTGTAGTGTTACTACAGTCAAGACAATTAAGTGCCGTTTTTTTAAAAGTCATTCTTCATTTTCTTTCAACGTTGTGCAATGATATAGTAATAAGCTATGCATAGGCCTATGCATTTTAATTGTGGTCCTAGGATATTTTGCCTCTATTATATATCACATTTTACAAGAGGGGAAAAAATGAGGGTACAAATGTTGCATTTTTGGCCTTTGAAAATTGTATTTAAGTGCCCTTCCAAAGTTGTACTACAGTCACAGTTTCCATAGATCTGCTCCTGCAGACCTTATTGGCAATTTCGGCTTCAAGTGCTATGAAAAATAGATAAAAGCTTTAGAAAATGCTACAACTATTTTTCCAATTCAATGGTATAATGTTTTCGTCATTTCACATGAGAATATTTGACGATTATTTTTCTCACGATGTAGACTAGTCGAATAATACTTACCCAGACCCGCTAAATATTCGAATGTAATCTTTTTGATTCGTCCTTCGAACAAACTTCACACACGAGTCTACTTTCATCTGAAGATCTTTCATAGCATCTTCGACTGCTCTCTGGCCATATGAACCTTACAAGATGGATGTGGTACAGGTTAAAGTGATTTGATGATTTAATTACAGGATGTAGAACTACAAATATTTAATACATACTTAACATGCTTGCATCATAATACACAATACCATTTGGCCACTTTTTAGCCCTTTTAACAGCGTTTCTCGTCGGCTGAAAATTTAAAAGATTATGGAAACTGTTTTGCTGTCACTAATTAGTCACAACATACAGATATTGCGGCGTTTTCCACTAAAATTCCTGTCTGCTAAATTCAATTTCTCTCAAATTATGCTGTACACCCATATTCAAAGACATTGAAGTTGCCAAGGGTTAGGGGCCAAGATCAGCTAATGTTATTGCTGTCAATTTTTGATTAATTAGGTATGTAAATATTGTCAATCATGGACCATTTCATTCTCATTCCGTGGGGTGTACAATATTCTGGAATCTGAGTGTCATTTGAGTGGAAAAACACAATAGGTTGTTTCTGACAGGGTGACAGAGTGAAATTAACCGATATTGTATGCTTACGTCTACAACAATATCCCCTTCAAATTGCCCCGAAAACTCTTCAGGATGAGTATCTGAAATAGAATCATAACAAAAATAGGTACTAACGGGAAACTCTAATCCAATAGAAGCCGTGAAACTGGTTATTTAATTACCTTTGTAATCAAGGAATTCACGACTAAACTGAAAATAAATAACGAGAAAAATAGCACCCAGTTTATTAAAGTATTCTCGGCAACTGCAGGCAATTACAACTGTTTGTGTAGTTACTCTTGCTTGGGTCTAGATGATATCAGTAATCTCTATAAGACTGGTTATTCAATGAATAAAGTATCTATAGAAATGGCAAAAAATGCCCCGGGATGAGCCCGCAAATCGAGAATAAAAATTCACCAACCCATTTCGGGTTGCGTTGAGGTCATGTGAAATGTATTCATTCATTCATTGCGTGAATACGAGCTGTTTATTTTTCGGTTCGTTTAAGATAGAAACAGTAATTTGAAAATAATTTGATTACCTGTGTCGAAATTGTTGTTGGTGTCCATGACAGAATCGCAACTGTTATCAAAATAGCCGACAGTATCATGGCGAAAGATTTGCTGATTCAATACAGGGTTTATATTCATACTTATATGAATGATGTATCATATCTAAATACCTTTAATCAGGAAATTGGATTAGATTAAATCCAAATCATGTGTTTATTTTCCCTGAATTGCAATTTATCCATAAATGTAACGTTGCAGAAAAATATATAATCGTTAATCACAAGAAAGACAAGCTTGATACTTTTCGTTGTATAAACTTGTAATAAAAAATTGTACAATTACTATGAGTGCTTAATTTTATTTGAAATATCAAATTGGGCATTAGCTTAATCGTTCTTGCCATTTCATATTCTTGAATCCCGATTCTTAATGTACCCTACGTACGTATTCAAATTCTGATACAAATTATACGTAAGTATATATAGGGAAGCGTTC
The DNA here is from genome assembly GCA_036785005.1 of Tubulanus punctatus. NCBI lineage: Eukaryota > Metazoa > Nemertea > Palaeonemertea > Tubulaniformes > Tubulanidae > Tubulanus > Tubulanus punctatus. Next base: position 7,809 of record JAYMFW010003904.1, on the reverse strand, counting down.
ATGGAACACCATTAACGATAAATATAAGAATATATTTGTTGTTCCCAGAACGCTTCCGTAGAATGGTTAAGAATTTTTATTTATTTCATATTAATGATCATTGTATTGACTCATTTAAAAATCGGTATAAGATATCAAAGAAGATTGGATCAATCATGATTTTCTGATTATCTCAAGTTCCGTAACTTCGAATATTATTTTAGCATTTCAATCATATATCATTACCTGAAAAGAACATTGTTGAATTTCCCAAAGCGTCTCAATGATTTCTATGCGTGACGTAAACGAACATAACAAAAGCGATTTCAAAGATACGTTATTGAATGAAACTGTAAGAAAAACAAAAAATACAAGTAATTTTTTTTATTACACTTATTCATACAAATATAAATCACTCCACGAGCTGAATGTGCATTATTTGACGCAGAACCGTCCTCTGTATTATACAAGATAATTGAGATCCACTATTATGAAATATCTCCTTCGTACTTTTTCCATCATCTTTTCGGTGTGTGCAGCCACGGAAACCACATGGAAAAGTGAATATCTCAACACTGGGAAAACTTTTCTCATGAAATGGAGCATCAGCGAACGTAAAATTCAATTTAATATTACTGTTAAAACCAGTGGCTGGTTCGGATTTGGATTTTCACCCGACGGTAAAATGGCAAAAAGTGATGTCGTCATTGGATGGATGTCATCTTCTTCAAACGGTCACATACTTGTAAGTACTGAGTCCAAATGTTTGGATTACGGAAGCGTAGTAGGGACAACAATGAAAAAAATATTTTTCTGTGACTTTTTTTAAAAATTAATTTTTCTGAGTAAATTTTTTTTAAATTGAATTTTCTGTAAGTAAATTTCTTCAAATAGAATTTTCTGTGACTTTTTTATTTTCAAATTTACCTTATTTTTAAAAAAATTTTCTGTGACTAAATTTTTTTGGATTTAAAAAAAAATTTACTAATAGAAAATTCAATTTCAAAAAGATTTACTCTCAGAAAATTCAAAAAAATTTTCGTCGAAAACAAACGCTTGACGCAGAGAAAACTGCTTCAAACGTTGAATTACCGAAATAACAAAGTACGAAGGATATTTTTAAGATAAATATATAATAGCAACATACTATATACAGTATTTTGTATCTATTTCGACTAGGCCTACATATCTAAATAATTTCTACAAATTTCAGGATGCCCATTTAGTTGGAAATTTAAAACCTGTGGAAGATGCCGAATCGAATTGGGCTTTAACAGCAGCATCGATGAGAAATGGACGAATGGATTTTATTTTAGAACGGCTTTTAGATACTGGAGATGGAACGGAAGACATTGCCATTAAACCTGTAAATAAAGTCTGCGTGACGTAATGCCATCTTGCATCATTCACTGATTTTTTAAAAGTCACAGTTACTACTTGTTTTGATAGGGAAAAATGAACGTCATTTGGGCAACTGGTGACATGTCATTGCATCATTCGTTTAACTACCATGGTGTACACAAAGGATGCAGATCTATTGAGTTTTTAAAGGTACGTGTTATTTTGATATATCAACGTAGGTCTATCATGACATGTAGAAATAAATTCAGGGGTAGAGATATCAGAAAATAAAAAATCCACAGTAAGTAGCGTTACACTCCGCCCGCAGTGGTTTCATTTCTCTAATATATTACGAAATACTACTAACCTCTGTGAACTTTCGCGTTATTTATGTCGATCGACCGACAGGCGTCGTTTAAGTGTAAATGTGTCGTAGCATCGTTAACGCGGTTTGGTTATGATATTCACAAGATTATTTCAAACTGCCCATGAATGGTCGCGAATGTGCTGATGGTTGGACGCCCAGAGTAATCAGCGGTTAGTTTGGAAAATGTTCCCACAATAAATACGTCCAGATAATATCTATATGCCCATATGAAAGAAAGTTTCCTTTTTTGTTTAAGCTACCACATTTTTACACCTTTCATGTTATTTGATGTTTTTTTAGTTTGAAAACAGAACTGGCATGGACCGTAGAAATCCATTTTTTCCATCAAAACAATTTTCGGAAATAGCTTATCTCGATACCGATAAGATGTACCGATTCGAATGGCAACACGACGGACCGACGACTAAGACTATAACATTCCGAGTAACAGTGAAGACAACAGGATACGTGGGGTTCGGGTTATCGAGAAATGGTGGCATGAAAGGATCCGATATTGTCATCGGATGGGTGGACGATACTGGAAAGGCGAAACTTTATGTAAAGAGAAGTTTAAATGGGTTATGAAACGTACCCATTCATTATCAATCAATCAATGAATAAAATCGATTGAAATGATTACAGAAAATTACGTCGGTTTTACCTTTCAGGACATGCATGGGGTAGGTAATCAAATGCCGATTGTTGATAAAGAAAGCAACTGGAAATTAAAGGAAGGCAAAGAGAAAGACGGTTACACACAACTAACATTTTATCGGAACTTGGACACATGCGACAAAGATGGTGATTTAAGAATTGAAGTATGTTTTTTGAAACTTTCAACAACAAAAAACTAAACATATCAGATCATTGCAAAAATATATTTTCTGGTAATTTCCAAAATTCTTTTTAGTCCGGAGCTATACACGTCATATATTCGTTCAACGATGTCGACCCGTTCAGTATAACTAAGATCCCCTATCACGGTTTTGGTCGAGGGACTCGTCCTATGTATTTACTGGACAAATCTCAGCCAGCTATCAAGTTGGGACCTGGTGTGAAAACGGTCGACCTTACATCCCAAAAGGTACGTGTACGATTACTAAGTTATGAAACTCGTTTTGAAAGCTCGAAATGAGTGAATTCAAATTCCTGGATTAATTACATTTTCAGATCGAAATACCTGCGGATAAAACCACATATTACTACACATTTCACAAGCCTACCACCATCAGCAGACACCACGTCATTAAGGTGATTGAAACATACTGATAAGTATAAGTTTAATAACAATGACACTTAGTATTACTTTTTGCTGGCTTATATAATAATATAAAATGGCTTTAAAGATATATATATATATGAAGTGTGTCGATTTATATAAGTTCGCCTTTGGCATTGGAATACATTGAATTTCAATTCACACCTGTTGCTCAATTCAGACATGATGTCATATGCCTAATAGCTATTTCAGTAGTTTTGGTATATCGATTAAGAAATTCATGCGACGGTTGCATCTGTTATTGAATAAGTTCGTTTTTATGCCTCCACGACGTGGGAGGGGCGATACTGTATTCATGTTATCTGTCCGTCCGTCCGTCACACTTCGTTTCCGGATTGTATATTCAAAGATAATTGATGGATATATTTCTCAGATATTTCATAGGAGGGTACCCCTAGGTTTTAGTTTCACCCTCGATAAGACATGCCCTAAATAATGTTTCCATGAAGATTTCACCTTTTTGCTGAAGAGCCATATATATATAGTCTTGATATTTTTTGTAAAAAAAAAACATCTTGTACTAAGGGCAAATAAAAAAAATAGTTATTTTCTCATCAGTGAAAAATTTTTCAGGAAGATGGGGAGGGAGGTTTTTATTTTTTTATTTTTTCGTCCCGGGTTTCCGGGCCAGGTTTACCAGCCAAATTACCAATTTATAGCTTTGTACCAACGACCTTGAGCGTGTGTGTGTTTACCGATAGTGTATTCGATTGTCTGCTGCCGTGAACCAACAGGTTATTCGATTGTATGCTCGAATATCGATTACATCGTTGTTAACAGACTGCCGACGAAGAATAAACACTACTTACGGGGAAATAAAAAAATAAAAAAATTTGCGGGCGGCACTCAAAAATACGGACGGGCGCTGATGAGAAACTAACTACTTTTTTATTTGCCCTAAATTTTGACTAATAAAATCTATAACTGCTTTAAACCACATTTTCATCAGATTGAACAAGTGGTAACACCTGGAAGTGAACGATTCGTCCATCACATGTTACTTACCGAATGTCGCGGCAAAGAGATAAACGATTCAATACTCTCAATACATGGTAGTAATCGATCGCCTGAAACACACCCGTACCGCTGGAAATGTTGGACTTACGTTGCAGTATTTGGCGTCGGATCTGAGGTGGGTGTTGACTAGAATTGTTTTTTAGATGAAAGTAACTGCACTTTTCAAATTAGAATATATCGATATGTATTTCCAGGGCGTTGTATACCCAGCTGAAGCGGGATATTCTATTGGAGGACCTTTTGACGCGAGATATTTCCGTCTGGAAATACATTATGACAATCCATCCAAACAATCAGGTACCGGTATCTTATTTCCATAGGCGTCACCAGCAGTGGAAGGATGGGGTGTGATTGACCCCCTTTTTCAAGCCTGAGTTCCCTTATTTAGTTTCGCACATTTGATTTCATCCGTGTTGCGCATTAGATTTCCAAGACTTTCTCAGAGCCCCAAAATAGCCTTTGCGTCCGCGGTCCGAACCTCACATGGTAAGGTTCCACCGAACCTCGTTATCGAGTCCCCCTGGTATGCCCATGCTTTGAAAAAAGGGATAGGCCTACTATTTCATGTCCAAATTATGTGGAGATCTTTTACAATCTTTTCGAAATGATCCATCTGGTCAATATACTTTATCCTATAGCTGAACAAGGTCATTTGAAAAAGAAATCATCTCTAATGCCTACTGGCGCTTTTTCACAATAACATATTGCTTTACATGTATTCTCACAGAGTAAGCCATCATGAATAAAAGCTATTTATTTTCTTTGAAGGAGTATTCGATGAGTCCGGCGTTCGTTTCACCTATACTTCGAATATACGCAAGCACGATGTTGGAATTATGTCCGCAGGATCATATTTCGGGCATTTCTCTGCAATGGTCATTCCTCCGAAGCAGAAACAGTTTACATATCGTGGATTCTGTACCAATAACTGTTTGAACACGGTATGGGCCTACTGCGGTTGAACCCATTTTCGAATACATCGGTAGTATTTTCAACTAATCTTAGACCATGTCTATTTTAAAAAAGGTTTTTCAAAACCATGGTGTAGATGAAATTAAAGTTTTTGCTGCATTTGGGCATGCCCACTTGGCAGGAAGTGCTATACGAACACGTCATTTCCGTGCAGAATACGAGTTGCCATGGATACTCGACGATACAACCTATGACTTCAACTATCAAATATGGCGCCCAATGAGAAACCTTGTAACAGTAAAAGCGGTAATCAAAATGTATAAATAACTTGACATCGACTAATTATTAATTTCAGTATTTATATGTTAGGTAAAATATTTTGAATATATTTTTATTTTGGTGAATTGATTTTCTCTCAGAATGATACCATTATGTCAGAATGTACGTACAACACGGCAGATCGGGATGGTGTTACCTATGTGAGTAATACGTATCCACGCGTATCTTTTCGAAAGTAATAATTTCGAAATGGTGAAAGTCTTCGATTCGTAATGAATTTACCTTGTTTCCATCTTACCAGTTAATGTGTCACTTGAATCGAATCTGAATCTTGCTGTCCTTAGATATCTTGCGTCACTGAAAACAAACAGGTCATGTTTTCTTAATTTCGTGTTTTAGGCTGGTGAAAATTCAACATTGGAAATGTGCTACACCTTTATCGCCTATTATCCAAAGTTGCCTTTGACTTATTGTCAAACATTCGCTGACACCACCACACCAGCATCGATTGTTTGGAAAGATGAATTAAGGAAGTAAGTAAAATATTTGTTTGACTATGAATCCTCAGACCACAATTTGAATGGAATATTATTGACTGGACATATTTTTTCATGTTCAATGTATACCGGTAATTCGCAGTATTATCCTTTTTTTGTCAAATGGTTTCAGTGAGCAACGTGTTGGCCTCTTTTAATAAGAAAAGTTAAGCATGCTATATTGAAAAGATTTAAGTTTCACGGAGCAGCCGTGAGCTTGAAAACATTATTCCTGGAATAGGTAACTGTCATAATTTCTTTTAAATATAACTAAAGGTGAAAGAATAAAACGAGAAAATATAAAATCTGTGCTAGATTATGATAAGATAAATTCTCAAAGTTCAGTTAATGTCGTGTTGTCGTATTAACCATCCTGCAGGTACAACCTAGATATCAATTCAGGCATTCGCAATTTCTATATTTTTCTATTTTGTAGAATGAACATCAACTTGAAAGGTTGGTCATCGGTGATGAAGCTGTATGAATCGAATGAAACTTGGACCGATCCGACTAAATTACATGAATTTCAGAAATACGTACTGGACACGGACTACTTTCCACAATGCGCTACTCCCCAAGCGAACCAACCAGCCGTACGTACCCTACACTCTCGCCCAGAGTGGTTTCATTCGTCCACTATATTACGAAATACTAACCAATGCGATCATTCGGGTGATTTTCGCCGTTTGACCGATATGCATCGTAAGAGTGCGATATATCGCAGAATGAGGCGCACTGTGATTGGCTATAAGATAATTTCAAAAAGGCGCTGCCAATGAATGTTTACCGTAACGAATGCCACTGATTGGCCAGATGTTTTGATCATTGGATGCCGGACGGGGAAATCAGGATCAAAGTAAGCAGCGGTTAGTTCGGTCGATACAATGTAGAGCCGAATGAAACGCTGCGAAGGGATCGTAGTTGCCGAGACGCATATATATTTTTGCATTTTCGGCCGTTACGTTTTTGAAGGTTTATTTGCAGGTACCAGCTGATAAACCTTGGAGATTTTCGATCAAAAATGAATATCGACCAGAAGATGAAAACACGTGCCCAAACATGAACGCAGCAACCGACACAAAACTGATGAAAATTGTCTCGATTTGTACTATTTTGATTTCTATTTACATACATGTATAAGAAAAATTTATCAACTATTTACAGTAGATGATACTGAATAGATGCGCATACCTATGATAATGTCTAGGTCTGCAGCCGGGGGGGGGGGGCGACGTCGGGGTTACCGGTTACCGATTGCCCTTTTTTCAAGAGGCATTTTTTTTTGTTTCGTTTACAAGTCAAATAAAAAAGAAATACAGGAGGTCCTTGATTTGGTCAGCTGGAAATATAAAGTGACCCTTTTCCGAGGAGTTTTTGGCCGTGCACAAAATATGTGCCCTCCTCTGTTAGAGTCTGTGCCCTTTCCGGCTGAAATTTGTGCCCCTTACAAAGTGCATGTGCCCTTTGAGCTGGGTGAGCGTTGGATTTTTCCCCTCGCTCGCAAAGTATCTGCCTTCTCAGTTAGAGTCTGTCTGTTGCCCTTGTGTATATGCCTTTTGCTGATTTTTGTTTAGATAGATCTCCTCCGCGTAACGGGTCAACCAATATTTGACCGGGAATCGATGGGGCTTATCTGAATGGATTTTGAAATACTATTGGAAGTGCCCTTTTTGGTGGATGTGCCCTTTTTCTTGACAAATAACCCCCCCTCCCCCGTTCAGAAATCTTGGCTACGGGCCTGATGTCACGTAATCTTATTCAGCACTTCCTAATATACATAATATACATTAGCCTTCGATTGATCTATTTAGTTGTTCTGTTTTTATATCTGGTTTTACATCATTGCGACTGAATCCGTGTCTCTACGTCGAAAACTGAAATCCCTCTCTGGTTACTGGTTACTGGTTTCTACAGCTCCACAGAAAATCTGTAAGGGGTCCAAGTGAGACTTTTAGGACACTCTAACAACAAGCTGCGAAGTCCGACGGCCGCAAGCTGGGTGAACGTGGGGATAGTCCCCCGCTAACGTCAGAAACCTTTGAAAAAAATAGCATAAATGGTGGAATTTTGCATCATTTAGACCAAAAAAGTATATTGAA
>JAYMFW010003572.1:0-12713 GCA_036785005.1 Tubulanus punctatus | reverse complement strand
TTTTTTACCTACTTTTCAACAATTGATGTGGGGATTTTTACTTGTGGGGATTTTTACTGTGGGGATTTTTACCTACTTTCCCAAAGTGGGGATTTTTACTGTGGGGATTTTACCGCGTACCGATTTTTACTTGTGGGGATTTTTACCTACTTTCCCAAAGTGGGGATTTTTACCCACATTCTAATTCAACTAATTATTATCAATTGAGTCACATTCTAAGCAACGAGATTTCCGAAAATTCGACTTATTCGTTCGACTTAAATGTCGATTCTTGTTTGATTAAATTAATAGAAACGAACCACAGAGAATCATGTGAGATACGTCAAAATTCGACATAATTCAATTCTACCGAAGAGGGCTTGACTGTAGTTCAATGTTGGAAAATATTTCAATGACATTAAACAACATTATAACCATCGTGCAATATAAACACAATGGAAAATCTTTCAACAAACATTTACTAGTTTTGATGTTCTCTAATGAATCAATTTCTTCACATTTTGTTTCATATAGCATTAAATTACATGCAAACAATATATTCAGAGTGTACATTTATTGATAATGACTTGGTTCTATCGACATATCAACAAAGGCGTTTTTATTAGCACACCCGATATATCACAAGATATATATTTAATAAGATTTTCACACGGAATAGACAGAATTTCGATAGTGTCCTCCACATATTTCAGCCGCGTTTCCATAACATTTTATGTTACACTCACTATCGGCCACACGACCTTGACTTCCGTATTTGTAACCGCAAAAACACTGACTCCCGTCCTGTACGCTAGCGTAGTAGTATCCTGTAAGAATAGAGACAAACACCCCAGCTATCATTTTCTGTTAGTAAGTCAGTAAGTACAGAGACTCGTGATATTCATAGAAACTTTGGTAATGAGTTTCCACGTTGGCCTGTAACTTGCGCATTGGCATGGGCCTGTAACTTACGAAGGGGAGAATTTGTATACGAATATGTCTCCCTGTCGCAAAAAGTTACAAATTATTTACTTAAGTTTCGTCAATTTCTTCGATATCGCATTTTCGGTACTATATGACTGACGTACATTTAAACACAAGAAATTATACTATGAATAGAAATTCAACAAAAAATTCCTAATAACAAATCACGAAAGACACAATATACAGCTTGATATTCACCCACGTCAGTTGGTCGTTTGGTGACGGCTAATTAATTGTGGATTTCAACATGGGGTGACGTCACACACATTGTGTCATACAATAGACAATAGATGATAACATTAATTTTGTAGGGTCCCAAACATTGAGCAGGCAACCCGCTCATAAAAAGGTAATGGCAGGGCATCACCGTACGCCCTGCAGGTATTGAACTTCAATGACGACAGGCTCAGCAAATGCCCTTCTCTTTGGTAAGAAACTTCCCAGCTTATGCCCGGATAAAATGTTAGCTCATACTCAGTTTCAGTGGAAATGTCGTGTCTGTCTCTAAGTGTTACCGGTGATTGGATGAAATAGAAATTAGACAAACAAATTGCAAAAAGAAAAATACGATTGAAACTATAGTACCTTTTGTTGCACATAATTTCCTACATTTATCAGGAGACTGCGGCACTTGACGACCAGCATCAATATTAATATCTCTCGCTTCACTGTCCCGATAACATCCTCTATATACTGAAATATACAAAGTGTACATATAGCTATCATAAAATATCAATTCAGAATTTGTTTTTGATAATGTCATGAGACAAAATGCCTTTTGACTAGAAAAAAATGTGCCAGCTAATTGCTGAAAATATCGACATATTGGAAAATTCATTTAGAAATATTCAAATAACAAAATATTTCTAACCGTGTTACACCTTGGAGTAATCACTGAATGGAGGTCGCTCGCATTATAAATGCATTGTTAACGCAAAACCCATCATAGTTTCCGTCAATCATGTAAAGTTAATTGCTGAATGGCACTTCGACATTGTAAAAAAAGGCAATTGGTTATAAGCAGTCTATTTGATTTTTCCCGATTGAGCCAATTTTTTAAACTTACGGAAGAAATATAAGATACACCACAAATCCTACTATATATATATTTCGGGCCAATTTTGGTACATGCATCAATTCAATTTCCTATTTACTGATCCTTGATAAAAACGAGATAAATATCAGGTATTTTTTCTCGTTTTTTATACGTATAACCGCATATAAACAATTTTCTAGATTTTAGTCGCTAGGATTATGAAATGTTGTCAGTTGTTGGCTATTTATTTATCCAATTTCAATGAAATGCATTATAAGCGAAGCTAAATAATCACTGATCAGAGCTTATGAGCAATTAATTACCAAAATGAACACCGTATCCCCGGTATTTATGCATTTTCAACGCTATGGGAAATTTTTGCGACGCTTTGCAACACAAAACCAGAGGTTAATTTATAAACGTTAAATGTTTCCTTTTAATCAGTGTAATGTTTATTTTCAACAAAAATCGGATTATTTGTAAAATGAATTTTAAATTCAGTTAGAGTTGTCAAATGTTCAGATTGTCTAATTGCCGTAAATTCGTTATTTTTTGGTCGATTTTAATAAAATTTTCAACTCCGTACGCAGAATATGGTGGTTGTTATGAATTCTACCACTGTGCATGTGTACAAATGAGTGTATTCGATTTAATTGCTATACGCATCAGATAACATAACTTCCGTTAGAGTGACCTCGGCGTTGCTAACCGAATCCATAACTATCAATGATTACTTCAAGGTGACACCATGGACGTGATTTTACCTTTCCCGTTGGAGTGTCAATATGACTATATTAGAAATTATCTGATAAATTCGTATAGATAAAATGAATCTGTACCAAGAGGAGACCGAAGTGACCACTGCACCATATGCCATACTTTATATGACAAATACGACTCACCTTTACCGTAAATCTCGCTTGCCACAGGAGGAGTTATGATATCACGAGATAAATCCTTATATAGTTCGCAAGTTTTAAATACGAATCTGTAACCGTCACAATTTGGATCGGTGCCACACGTGACCGCGCAGAACATCCAGTTCTGCGCAGTCAGCGACGAGTATTTAATCCCTTGACTTTCAGTCGGTCTCAACTGACGATACGATAGAGATAGACCGGATGTGACGTCACCACTCCACACCTTCAACATCACAGCCCCAAAAACGACAATACCTATCATTGTATACATGCCTGACCTGGATAAAAGCTTAAAAACTTTGTTATCCGTATTATAAACGATTATATTAAAATCATCTGTTTTCAAACTGACTGAAGTGCCAACTAGTGTCGATTAGTGACACTACTTTGCAGTCATATATTTCAAACTGTTACTAATTTCTGAACTATGTGACAATGGTGCGGCAAAACATTGGCAACAAAACTTTTACCTGCCGACCAATTCTCGCCGGTGTGTAGCGACAACATATCGATCTTTTTTCCATCACGATATCGGTTTTTAGCTGATAAACACTTAATACATGAATTATTGAAACGTTACGGATTTCACGTTTTAACAGCAATTTTCTCTTCTACTGTGATGTGTTCATTTCAAAAGGCGACTTATATTTCGGCATTTTCGGTGGAAATCTTTCACTAGTATACCGTCAATGATAGTTTGTGGATTAGCCTACTGACAGGAAACGAGAGGTTATTAGATTTGTAACCATAGTTTCTTTTTGAAAATGGTAACATCCATTGCTGGTTTTATAAGATAGGATAAAGTTACATTCGTTGTTAATGCTATTCATGCTGGATACACAGTCACTAAACTTATTGGTGAACTATTCACCCCAATATCAGTGTTTTAGCTGTAAAACCATACCTTACATAAAATGAAGCGTTTTGGCCATATATTTCATACAAACATATTAGGAACACTGTGTAATACTCAATTGGATAATATTCATTTTAGAATCACAAATACCAAGGGTTTTGATTTCAGAAATATCTATTTAAGGACAGTCCAAACTACTTATGCTTCCTTATATTCCTGATCAATAAAGTTATTAGTTTCATTAATCAACTTTTTTCAAGGTCAGTTATCCGCCTATCCATAACATTATTCAAACACATTGGGTAAAATTTGAGACAAATAGATCATCTTCTATCTATTATATAAAAAAGAGCCGCAGTTTTACTTGCTGCTTTTATCTCTTGATGGATTGTGGCAGTGTAATGTTACATCGATAGAACGAAGCATCGGGATTGTAGAATCATATATTTGGACAGACTATGGCAACCGGCTGTAGAAGTAGCTCAGTGCGTTCCTCCATCAACGTTGGGTGTTCGAATCCCACAAAGATCTTTTTCAGATATTTATTTCAATCAATCTTATATACTTCATATAAGGCCTTCCTTCAGCTGTCTCACAAATTTGAAAAATTATGTCTGTTTAATGTGCATGTTTATTGTATTCTGGCACCCCTCTCTACCGGTCCTTCAGGCGGATACTCCACTGATACAAAAATCACGACCTGTGTTATATAATGAATTGTCAACAAAAATCTAAACAGGAAACATTTCAATATTCAAAACCTATTGTATTATCAAGTATTTTCTGTCTTCATAATCTCAATACTTCACTCGGTACTGGTCAGTTGAACTTTGCTCTAATGACGTCTGGCCATTGTTTAGTCTATTCCGTTCTGTTTCTTTTAGCTCTCTCTTTTTCTTTAGCTCCCTCTTTGTCTCTTTCTTCCTCTTTGTCTCTTTCAAAACCTACAGTGATCAACATATTGAAGAAGCGTTTTGTTATTTGAGCTAGTACCCTATATCAACCGGTGGCGAACCACGGTACACCTAGTGAGTGCTATTTATTATGTTTTCTAAAGATTATTCCTTCTCCTACCCACTTTTCCGCGTACCCTAGCGAGTGCTCTGACCATATATTAGAGTGTTTTCTGATCCATTTTATCATTTTATACATTTTTTTATCTGGAACATGAATGTCGTCAGAGGAGTTGTCCCAACGGCTATTGTCGGGCAGGCACATATCTGTTCCTCCCTTTCCACCAACCACACCACTAACTTTTGAATTCTAAATGGGCCATTGAAGGGATCAGAAATGGCCCATACATCAGTTCGTTCATAGAGGTTTTAAAAAAACTTCAAACCGATAAAACCTCTATGTTTATCTTTTCGGGTCACTGAGCCACCGATCTAGGTCAAATTCATACGGATTGTATGCAAATAAGCCCTGATAAGCAACAGATGTTGCTTAATTTGTCGTTTGGAAAGACTCTCAGGGATTGCCACCCACTCACAACGATTATGATTAGATAAAAAAAATGAGCACCTATGTCCGGTTTATGCCATGGAATATTATTTTAGCGTAGCAAAAGTGATAGGAATAGATTTGTCAAAAGGTTATCTATTCAGGATAACAGGGAAAACCTGGGAAGTAGCCAATAAAGGAGTAGACTCTAGAATTATGAACTCGAGGCTAAACACTACTTGCAAGCAGCGGGAGTTTACGACGGTGAGACCACGCATAGTTTCAGAATAGATTGTTTAGTGTTGATAGCCTCGCTGGGTTTAGGCTCAAAAAGTGTAGCGGAGTACATGGGTGGGCTAACGATTCGATGGCAAAAAGGTATTCTAGGTATGCTAAAGTCACGTAACCCACAATTTCGAAAAAGCTTAAGTGTGGCACTAGATGAAGGAGCTTTGGCGGAATATACGGTATACTCGTCTAATAATGATGTATCAGCTTTCTATGCAATGTGTACGGAATAGGTTTGAAAATAAATAGATAAATAGAAAATAAATCAATGCGTTTGAAAATGGAATTGAAAGCACTGTGATGTGAGATGATGATAATTTTACGAATGCAGGCTAATGATAGCAGTACGCTCAGTTTTGGATTTTGCATAATGGTTAAGGGTTTTGTGTGGGTATGAGTTATGGGTGGTTAAGTTGGTTCATCGTGTTTGGTTACGTTTGTGGCGGGTGGGACGCTAGAAGGGTAGGGGATGGCTGCGTTTTCCCCATCCTTTATTCCCTAGCCGAGTTGGAAACACTGGCCAGTATGTATATCATACAATCCACAGTGGTCAAGTGTGACCAACGAACCAGCACAATTTGTAGTTGGGCTGCTAACGGGAGAACGAGACATCCGATTTCTGAAGCTTACCGTTACGTAGGTGCAAGATTTAAAAAAATATAGAATAAATGAATGAAAAATAAATATTCAATACACGTAGATTATCTACCTGTATTGAATATTTATTTTTTTAAATAAAACAGTAGCAAGATAGAGAAAGCAATAAAGATATATTCACATATCTAAGTACCGCGGCTGGTGTTTCTAGCTTGGCTAGGTACAATGCCTGTGTGTTCCCCATCCTTTATTTCCTAGCCGAGTAGTATGTATAACATACTATTCAACTTCGAACAACACAGCCACTCAGTCCTATGACGTCACCGCTATGTAAATAACGGCAAATATGTCAACTATCGCTACGGCTGAACTTGAACCACGCTCATATTCAAATTCCGAAAATAATTCATATGTGATGCAATTTATTTTGCGAAGAAAGTCATACAATATACATTATGAGAAAATAAATGGCAAGGACACCACGATAAAGCCGAAACGGCTCATAAACTCAGAAGAGTTTTGAGGGTCCTTATGATAATCTGGCTGATTTTGCCCAAAAAACTACCAAAAAAATTAAAAATAAGGAGACTTATTAAATACCTTGTTGTGCAGTAGGGCCTACCATGTCATTTGTAAAGCATTTGTATTCCTCTTTCACAAAAACCATTACAGGTAACAGATATAATATATGTTTTGTAGATCTCCTCAACCCACCTCCTCAGTCAGACTGACTCTCAGAGTAGACTAAGTTTTTTGTAATGCCACATTTTTTCCAGGAAATTAATTCTCTGGTCGGCGTAAATGATTCCATAGTAAGTGCATGTATTTGACTCCGGAATTGTCTAACAAATTTATTGATCCCGTTTGAATGGCAACATTATATAGTTTCATGAGTTATCCTTTTATTTGACAAAGATTTGTAAATTTTCAATACTTGACTCCATAAAATTCAAGTTCATCGGTTGAAAAGAGACACTAAATCACGTATTTGGCATATTTTTATTTATCAGGTTCGAATCCCATATACATCATCACAACCGATGATCCCCGCCCGGATTTTACGCTTCCCTTGAATGATAGCTCCTTACGCGGAGAAAATGTAGATCCAATTCTAGTGCAACAAATATTTCATACCTAGCATAGTGTAAATACATTTGACATTTCCGCAAGGAATCTACAGCAAATACATCGAAGTTACGCGATACAGCCATTCGTACATGGACCACATGTATGACATGTACGTGTCACATGAACATGTCACACGACAAAATGACTCGAGGAAAAATGACTGTTATTTTTGCTGATTTTGAGATTTGCATTAAAGCGGCTCAATACTAGGGATAATGAAATGCGACAAATTATTGTGCCTGAAAACTTAATACAATAGTAGGTAAAGATGAAAATCAATGATTGAAAATGTTTTGCACCAAGCTGTGTTTAGGGCAGTTTTGTGAAATTTCGCTGATGGTATTTTATTTTCGTGCAGATACATTGCAATAGACAGCCCCTAAAAACAGAAAGTATAAAGATATCGTATAAATAAGGTTGAACAAACAGGACTGAATAATTAGATAGAATAGACCTAATCTTCAAAATCTTGGACAATTACTAGACAATAAATAGTCAATAAAATGCTAAAGCAAGCCATCTAAAAAAAGAAAAAGATACGCACGAAGCAAGACACCAATGAACACAAAACTTATCGACTTATGATATATGAACGTATTTTTCCTAAAACCATGACAGAGCAAATTTATCAAAGGAGCGTCACGTAGCATTATCGTAATTTTGCCAAATAATTGGTACACGTCCTAAAAAGGAGCAATTAAAAAGCCTTGTAGTGAAAAGAAACACGTGCATTATATATTCCTACATTTTGTAAAATACTCATGATGGGATGATTTTTTTTCAAAAATATTCAATATTGGAAACGAAAAGTCACCGCATTTGTAACCCATTTTCAGTAATTTTTTACGCCCGAAATAATGCATAGAACATATTGCATTCACTTTACATATACATATATAAACGTCGTAGCTGGAAAGAAATTAGACAATTTTGGAATCCATGATTGACCTGACCTTTAACGAAAACATGGTGCAATCATTTGGACCCTCGGTTGTTACACGGAATACACAGAATTTCGGAAAATTCCTCCACAAATTTCGGCTGCGTTATCATGACATTTCGTGTTACACTCAATATCGGCCACACGACCTTGACTCCCGTATTTGTTACCGCAAAAACACTGACTTCCGTGCTGTACGCCAGCGTAGTAGTATCCTGTAAGAATAGAGACGAACACCTCAACTATCATTTTCTGTTAGTAAGTCAGTTAGGACTCAATATCATAGAAATTGTCGACACTTTGGAAATGACAAACCGCATTGACCTGTAGCTTGCGAATTTGTATACGAATATGTCTCCCTCTCGCAAAAAGAAACAAAATGTTTACCAAAGTTTTGTCAATTTCTACGAAAGCGCATTTTTCGGTACTATTTGACTGACGTAATTCAAACAAAGGAAACCAATTTATTATATGTTTAGAAATTCAACAAAAATTTCCTAATTTCAAATCACGAAAGAAACATATACAACTTAATATTCGCCAACGTCAGTTGGTCGTTTGCTGATGGTCATTTTATTGTGGATTTCAACATGTGTGACGTCTCACGTATTGTGTCATACAATAAAGGTGATGATAACATTGATTGTGTAGTGCCCAAACATTGATTGGATAACCTGCTCATAAAACGGTAATGGCAGGGCATCATTGAACATCCTGCAGGTATTGAATTTTAATGAGGACACAGGCTCAGCACATGCCCTTCTTCTTGGGTAAAATAAACTGCCCCGCTTATGCCCTAATAATATGTTAGTACATACTCAGCTTCAGTGTAAATATCTGTCTCTAAATAGTTACCGGAGATTGGATGAAATAGAAATAGGAGAAACAAATTGCATTACAGAACTAAAACCAAAATACGATTTAAACTATAGTACCTTTCGTTGCACATAGTTTCCTACATTTATCAGGAGACTGCGGCACTTGACGACCAGCATTGAATAGAAAATCTCTCGCTACACTGTCCCGATAACATCCTCTATATACTGAAACATACGATACATATGGCAATAATAAAGTATCAATTGTGAATCTGTTTTTGATAATGTCACAAAAAAGTGTCTTTTGACTAGAAAACAATGTGCAAACGAATTGCTGAAAATATTGACAAATTGGAAAATTCATTTGGAACTATTCAAATAACAAATTATATCTAACCGTGTCCCCACGTGACACGATTGCTGTGGTTTTAACTTTTCCGTTAGAGTGTCAGTGGGGCTATATTAGAAATTGTCTGATAAATGCTTATGTACAAAACTAATCTGTACCAAGACTATACCGAAGCGACTACTGCATTATCTGCCATACTTTATATGGCAAATGCGACTCACCTTTACCGTAAATCTCGCTTGCCACAGGAGGAGTTATGATATTACGAGATAAATCCTTATATAGTTCGCAAGTTTGAAATATGAATCTGTAACCGTCACAATTTGGATCGGCCCCACACGTAACCGCACAGAACATCCAATTCTGAGCATTCAACAACGAGTATTTAATCCCGTGACTTTCAGTCGGTCTCAACTGACGATACGATAGAGATAGACCGGTTGTGACATCACCACTCCACACTGATGACATCAGAGTCCACAAAACGACAATACTTATCATTGTATACAATGTCTGACCTGGCTAAAAAGTTAAAAAAAACTATGCAATCCAGTATATAATCGATTATATTAAGATCGTCTGCTTTCAAACTGACTGAAGCACCAACATTGGCGATGAGTGACACACCTTTGCAGTCATATATTTCAAAATGTTTCTAAGATATAATCTGAACTATGTGACAACTGCGCGGCAAAACATTTGCGACAAAACTATTACCTGCCGACAAATCGTCACCGGTGTGTAGCGACACACGATATCGATCTTTTTCCTCCTTATCCAATCATCACGATATCTGATTTTAGCCGTAGAACACCTAATACATAAATTATCTAAACGTTGTGGGTAAAAAAAATGAAGTTCATGTATCGACAGCATCTTAACAATGAATCATTTTCCTTTCTACTGTGATTTGTTCATTTCGAAATGTGACTGATAAAATGCCTCTTAGGCATTTTATTCCACATAAAATAGCTACTCTTTCATGCTTCCATTTTTTCTTTTCTACCGTCTTATCTTTTCTTTTCATCCGTGCATTGTATATCTTTTGCTATCTATGAAATAAGTAATTGAATTGATTGAATTCTGAGCAATCAACGACGAGTATTTAATCCCGTGACTTTCAGTCGGTCTCATCTGACGATACGACAAAGATAGACCGGATGCGACGTCATTACGACACACTGATGACATCACAGTCCACAAAACCACAATACTTAATCCTAACCATGCCTGACCTGTTTAGAAAGTCCAAGAAGATTTGCAATCTTGATAATAATCGATTATATTAAAATCGTCGGCTTTCAAAAACCGATGGAAGCGCCAACTAACGTCGATTAGTTACACTTCTTTCCAGTCCTATATTTCGAACTGATACTTAATGATACATAAAATCAGAAGATCTCATCACTCCTTATGTGAAATAAGTGCCCCTGGAAATTTTGTTTGAGGTGCGGTGAAACTTGTGCGACAAAACAGCTGGTCAATCTCCATGACGATAAGTGACCCGCGATGTTGAACTATAGGTCGGTTATAGCAATAAAGCCAATTACGTTATCGGCGTTAGCAATATGATACCACTTATGAGAAGCTATTAAGCGCTCACCTGGTGATATTCTGAGCTACTGTGAACGAAAACAAGTAGACCAAAGGGCAAAGGCCTAGTCACTACTGTGTCGATATCTTCTTACATAAGGTCTATAATACATTTAGCTGTCAACTGCGTTTGATTCAACATCAAAATATTGCAGCTCGAGAGATTCAGCTTAATCAAGATTAAACCAGTTGATTAATTTTAAAAGTTAAAATGTAATATAATTCTTTAGAATTGTTTACGAATGAAGTTGAGCTGAATTCTACCGGAAGCAATTGGCTTAAAAACTATCAAAAATGATCTAATTTTTTTCAAATGACATTTTGAATTTTAGAAGAGATCTGAAAGCCACCGTGTCCAGACACTCCGCCCGCAGTGGTTTCATTTCTCCATACTATTATATTACGAAATACTTACCACTGCAAACTTTCGCGTGGTTTTGGCGTATCCGGTAGGTGTCGTATTAGTGTGGAATTTACTTGTTGCAGACAAGCGCTGATTGGCTACAATAGTCACAACATTTTTATTAATATGGTGCTGCTTAGCGGTGGACCTCCGCTAAAAGTTGTCGAAATGAATCGGAAATATCGTTCTATTTTGCTGTTCTGGAATAAATCAAGTTGTCAAAAGTTGTTTCATTTCATAGAAAAATAGTTTCTGGTTTCGTTTGGTGTGCCGTTTGACAGGATTTACCGAAATAAAAGGTGAGAAAATAATCAAAAGCTTCATCCATAAAATCGTCGTACCAGGCTCACATGTTTTTTAGCAAGTTTGCATTTGACGTATAATCAAGGATTCTGATTGGCCGGATGCTTTATCGATCATGCATTGGATACCGTACGGGGAAATCACGGCCAAAGTAAGCAGCGGTTAGTTCGGTCGATACGATAGTAGAGCCGAAAGAAACGCTGCAAAGGGAGCGTACAGTTTCCATGCATCCAAAATCATTAAAAAATAGTGTATGACCTGATTAGGGATCGGCTTTTCAACGTCATCAAATTATTTTTTGGGTCAAGGACTTTTATTGCTGTTAATATCGCTGTTTGAATGGAAAAAAATTACATGCGTCAGGAGTCCTTTTCCCCAAAAAAGGAGAAAGTGGATATAGTCAAGCTAGGAATAACCAAATATGATCTACCAAATGTTTCCTAAATATTTTTTCTATCGGATCATACCGCAGTGGAAATGATTATCAAAACCCCCTTCGCATCACAAGCTTGTATTATGATTACCAAACTAGCTAGCAAACATGATTCGTTTTAATCAATTAATATTTCCCACGATAAGAATTTCGCAAATATCATATTTGAGTATTTTTGCATTTAATTCTTCTTTGAATAAAAAAAACTACCAGTACGCCGTTTTGTACGGACAGCATAAGTTATGGGAAAAGCTAATTCCTATCATACTAGTATAACAAGATATATACATGAAGTGAAAATATAGTTCTACACTTTAAGTTGGGTATTAGCTTCAAGGTTTTTACCAATTTCCTTACACTGTTTTTTTTCAAATCGGAACGACCAATTGGAGGAACATTGATCATTCTATATTCTAATACTTTTGATGATGTTTGATTATTCTATAATTTATTGATTGTAAGCGATAGCAACCCTGACTTCATGTACGATTTTTAGACCAGTTACTAGCTTCGCCATTTTGAATTCTGTTGAAAGACGCCCCATTTTAAGGTTACATTAAGTAGAGTCTTGATAATAATAATAATAATAATAATAATAATAATAATAATAATAATAATAATAATAATAATAATAATAATAATAATA
>JAYMFW010003349.1:1967-12210 GCA_036785005.1 Tubulanus punctatus | reverse complement strand
CGCGAGAATTCTGACCCATTCCTAATTACCATACGAAAGTACTGATATAATACTTACAAGTGCTGATGATGTCCACAATGATTGGTTTAGACAGATTTCCATACTGATGATCAAAAGCTTGAGTCTGTACACGAACTGTATACATCGCTAATTCATCGAGTCCTTCTATATCTATTATACTATAAGGTGGAAACTCTTTATTCTTCCATAAATCTATCGGTTTATCGGGCTCGTCGGTATAATAAACGCGATATCCGAGAATATTGGAATAGATTGGTGCATCCCAACTGATCTCCATCTGTGATGGAAGTCGTCGTTTGATGAGGATGTTTCTGGGCGGTGGAGGTACTGTAATGAGTAAAATATGACATATATATTATTAGTCAATGAAATTGTAGAATTTATAGCATACATTACCAACAAACGATTCATTTTAGACTCTTCACAAAGCTTTGCTGTTTATCAAACTTCAACCAGATTATATGTACTAATAGATGACCCTGTTTTGGTACACAACACCATTAGATACCAATGGTGTATGATTGCGAAAATACGAAATTTCTCCAAAAGATTATCGGCATAAAAACGTTCACATAATATCAGAAGCAACCGATAAGAAATAAAATGCGTTTCATGCACATATAGAGAGAGAGAACTTATTATACACATCGATATATCGGTCAAATTCATGCAAATTTCTGTCGTACCATTTTAAACGTCTAAATAAATATACAGTAATAAAACATTCTGCTTGCAACATTTTCTTATGATGTTGAATAACATAGTTTACCTCTAATTTTTGTTCAGTATTGAGATTATATTTCTTAATATTTTTGTGTCTGTTATTAACTAAATGCATAAACGTAATTAAATCAGCTAATTATCAGAATGACTAAAAAGTGTCTGGCTTTTGTAGTGTGTGTGTTGTGTGTGTGTGTATATGGACAGTTTTCGCAGGATTTTATGGAATATGTTGGGAATATACCCAAAATGAACGAATGGCCACTGGAAAAACATACTGCAAATGATGGAAAAAGTACGTACGAACCTGGGGTGTGAAAATATTGGATTAAAATATGCAGGTTTGAAAAAAGTGCAGAATACATAACAATGAATGAACTTACACGCTCCGTATGTTTGAAACTCAATCATATTACTCCACGGTCCTGGACCTTGATTAGTAAACGCTCGTATCGTAAATGCATAAATTGTTCCTTTCTCTAAATCTGTTATTCTCATTGATGTGTCTGTTGTATTTTCGTCATACGTATCCGTGGGTTGA
The DNA here is from genome assembly GCA_036785005.1 of Tubulanus punctatus. Classification (NCBI taxonomy): domain Eukaryota; kingdom Metazoa; phylum Nemertea; class Palaeonemertea; order Tubulaniformes; family Tubulanidae; genus Tubulanus; species Tubulanus punctatus. Next base: position 10,928 of record JAYMFW010003349.1, on the reverse strand, counting down.
TGTATTTTATAATAGTTCACCTGGTATTTGACAATTTTTCCTTGTCTCATTTTCTTCGCCGGAAGGTCCCACGTTAAACGCACAGTGTTTGTATTCACTCCGATTATGGTAATATTTTTTGGTGGACCACTGGGAACTAGAGAGATGATGGACAGTTTCAGCAATAGAATAAAGCTATCAGATAGCAATTTAAATGCAAAGTTTGCTGCAGAGCAAGAATATAGATATATGCACTATCATTTGATATATGCGCAGTCAATTAATTAGCCATAGGAGCAGCAATGGCCGAGTCAGCCATATCCTCTTTATTTTTTGCAAAATCATTCTATTTTGAAATTGTTTTTCACAAAATGGCTGCATCACATACGGCCTCTTATAATTTACAAATTAAATCCCACACTGCACCAAGCTTCTTTCCATCATTATTAGCAGGACCGAGGTTACTTTCAAGAACCTGCGCTTCTGGTAATCAAACCAACAACCCCCACAGCCATATGCTCATTACAGGAGCAGCATGCTGAATGTTTCCTATATCAGCTCATTATAGCCAGTAAGATGTTAAACTCTACTAACCTCCATCTGGAGTTTTTATATATCCAATAGCTTCATCACCATAATCAAGTGCATTTTTTGCTGCAACTCGTATCTCATATGTAGTTCCCTTCACTGAAATTAGATTTTTTAACATATTAATGTACAATAATGAATGATCTAGATACAGCAATGATTCTGAAAGTATCTGCAGAGATTTCAAAATGTCACTGTAATTACGTCCTATCTTTGGGAAGCGGAATGTTCTGCCATCTCAAAGGTGGAAGGCACGGCAGACACTTTTATTCCTCTTCCAGAAGAGTACAATAGAAGGGGCTTAAATAGCTAGAAGTGGAACGACTGAAATAATGAACTGTATCCAGAGGCAGTAGAGAATTTGTTTCATACAGGTTAATATTCAGAGGTCATTGATTGTCATTGAAAGTTTGAATGTCAAACTTTAATTCTATAATTCTGCAGAAAATGGCTAAAACGTTAGAACTTCATATTCAAGTTAGGATAGGAACCTATAATGGCCAACAGAATATTTGAGTTAGAATAATAATCAGTAATGGCCAAGGAAATACTTACCTAGGAATGGAGTAGTAAATACATAATTATAGTCATTAACTTCAATAGGTTCTGATAGTGAATTTTCATCTTTAATTCCATAACGAATTCTATATCCAGTTATGTCACCATACGTCTGTTTGGGCATCTCCCACGTGGCTCTAACGGCAGGTGGGTCCGACCTGATCATGTCTAAACGTAAATTACGAGGAGCAGACGCAACTGAAAATAATTCACATACACAGAGATGTAATTTAAAAGATCGACCGAATCACAACGATATTGATTTGAATTAACACAGTGCAGAGTGCAATTTGACGATTATATTCAAAGCTTGAAGGAAGAAGAGGTTGATTGATTAATAAAGGTTAAAAATTCAATAGATGATGTTGTGCTGGATACATATTGGGTATAGGCAAAAATACTGTTGGTATAGGTAAAACAGGTACCAGATTTATGTACAGCATTCAAGTCAGAGAATATGGTTCACTAATCTACCATCAGATGACGCTTCAATAGCAGCAACATGTGTCGCTGGAATGCACGTGTCTGGGTTAAGGTGGTTTGAATTTGAATTGGCGACAAAGCGGCATTAGTAATTGTGGTTGAGGAATGGTAAGCACAGTAGACACTGAAGGAAATCAAATGTCCCGTTACCACTTATGTTCAATTTGATGTAAATTTTTGTTACAAATTTCGTGAAAATGCGACATTAGTGATTAAGGTAAAAATTGAAGTAAGTACGATGATCCGAATAACGTATAAATGTATGTCTGTGATGAATCTGTGACTGCGACAATAACTTAACAGTCTGGTGATCTTTTGTGTTACAATTATTTAGTAATTGTTTGTTCCTCAATAAGAAGTGGAAAACATGAATACTATATATTTTGATACATTATAAGTTCCATACACTCATGCTTTAGTAAGACAACTGTTGCTTAATAATTTGTAATAAGCAATGATTTGTGATGTGTTTTGATGAATTGACTTGAACACCAATATATTAATACAGATATTGAATGTTACTTAGAGTGAAAGCGATTATTATGTGATTTTTTATTTTACAATGTGAGTTACTTACAAGATTTTTGGGCAGTAACTTTGGCCACTAATGTAGTTCGATAAGATAAAGATAGAAATGTTAAATTCATAACGTGGCCGAAATTTTTTTTTCTGATTTTACGACAAAACATGTAATTGAAAATTGTGAAATAAATAAAAACGAATATGGACGAAAACATGACACAGAAATGAATATTTTTAGAAAGAAGTAGTAACAAGGACAAACACAGACATACAGACAGTTACTAATGCATTAGATACTTAAGATACTTATACAATAAACATGCAAATACATTGACATCTCTTAAACAAACTACAGCCATATTGGCAAAAAATGATTATCTATCCTTAAATATATCATAAAGATTTTCTAAAGTGGTAAAAAATGATAAACTCCCATTAGATGACTTAGCAAAACATCAGCATGGTTTTTCTAGTAATGATGACCTATAAGCTCGGTAATGGGAGTTTAAGTGGTGTAAAACAGGGAAAGGGGGATTCTACCTGCAAAAAACGTGTTAAAAAATAACAAGCGCTCATTGTCAGTGATTGCCATCTATTAGTAAGAGGTGTTAAAGAAGCAAAGCTTTGTGAAGTTTGGCAAACAACGCAGGATAAAGTTATTCACTTAATTCAGATTGAGATGATTAGTATTTAGTAGATTATTATTTAAAATCTGGGCAGGTGCAGCATTGAACAGGTAAAAGTTCCAGATAAACATACCTGCTCCTTTGGTCTGTATGACTTTAACAGGAGAACGTACTCCATCACCTTTCCTCGTGTAAGCGTTCACAGCTATATGGTAATGAGCACCAGGGGTTAGATTTGAGATTACTAATTCTGTCTTATTGCCGAGTAGATCTTGGACTTTAGGTAAGTGAACTGGTGCACCATCTGAGTTTACCTCGACGTAGGTAACTTGGTAACCTCGTATCAATCCGTAATGTTCATTGTCACGTGGAGGCCTCCAACTGACCTTCACCTGTGTAGAGCTTAAGACTTCAGCGCGGACCTTACGCGGCTCTCCAGGTACTGTAACATAGAATTATCATAGATATTTACAGAATGACAATCAACAGTATTACAGAAGTAGAACACGACTAATGAAGATAAAATGATACAACAGGATGGACATTTCAGGAGTTTAACGTTAGCAAGATACTTCTTTCCAGTTGTCACTTAAAACAGGATGGTCATATAACAACTCCCTGCTTATAACACGCAGTTAATAGCTTGTATGTGAAGTTATGATTTTAGATATTCATTTGATATATCATTACTACAACAAGTAAGTCAAATCATGCTTGTGATACAAAGTCACAATTATCTCATATACCAAATAATACATAAAAACTGATACATAGGCTCAATATATCGACTGATTTTAATGAAAAATACTGGATTATACATCATGCAGCATGCAAAATACTATAAAACAAAACATAACCTACCAGAACCTGGACATGGTCTTGACGATCTAGGGGACAGTAAGTGAATGGGGGAAAATGGTCGAAAACAGTAAAATGTGTTTTGGGACCGGAGAGGATATTGCTTGGAGTGCGATAGACTGAAGGGAATGTATGTTTCAATGATTCAACAAGCAGCTAACTATCGAAAGACGCTGCACGAATTCATCCAAAAGGAGTGCTGTGTGTCAAGATATTCATAGTTAGTATACAATACACAGGCGTTAGTCAAACCAGAGGTATATATCAAACCATCACCTAAACGGACTGCAGCGAAAAATTTCTCTATACAAATGTTTAAACCACAATGAATATAGAGAAAGAGAATCAGAGAAAGTTTAAGCATCAGTCAGTTGTTTTTTTTCTAAAGCATTAGTTTTCTTAATGATATATAAAATAGATCAGGGTATATACATACCGGACTCATCAGTACGAACTAGAATTGGATCGGACCATGGGCCGCTGCCGACCCTTGTACTCGCTAGAACCCAGACTTTATACTCAGTCCACTTCTGTAGTTTACGTATGATATGAGACGTTTCTGTGGAATCGACGTTAACTCGCGTCGCCGAGTGACCACTCTTTGACTGGACGTATTTCACGGAATATTGCGTTATTTCGCCGTTTCGAAGTTTTTTAGGCGGTGGTCTCCAGCTAACGAGGATCGTAGTTGAATCTAGAGCTCGGCCGGTTATCTGTTGTGGCGGGGCTTTTGGAACTACGAGAATAAGTGATGTGGGAGAACAAAAAAATCAATATGAAAACAGTCTATTGAACGAAATACGATAGAAATATAGATGAATCAAATACAGTAAGCTCTGAAATAGAAACGTGCATTCAAAGTGAAGAAAGGATAGTTGGACAACTGTGGAATAGTAAACAATTCTAGGACAACTGTGGAATAGTAAAATACTTCTAGGATAATTGTGGAATAGTAAATAGTCCTAGGACAACGGTTGAATAGTAAATAGTCCTAGAAATCTTAATGAAGCAACATTTCAAACTTTAAAACAATAATTTAGAGTCAAATTACAGGAAAAGCAAAATACACATCAAAATAACTTATTGGCAAATACATATATTAATCGTAACCATAGATATTTACTTTGATTTACATGCCTACAATATTTGACAACAAATGAAGGTAATTTTCTTAGACTTTTTACTTTTCTTGATATCTGATTGGATCAAAGAAGTGGAATCTAATGCGATATTTGTGGCATCATACAGGGAAATATTATAATGAACTTAATGGATAATAAGTAAACCTAGGGTTTATACTGTAAGCCAAGCCTATAATTGGTATTGGAGGTAAATACTCATCTTGAATATATTTTTAGAAATTGTCCAAAGATTCTATTTTGAAGAGATTTACTGATTTAATATCTTCACAGTTGAAATCAAATGATTTCAATTGAGCTAATAGCTGATTCACTCAGGGTCAGAACCAAATACACTGAGAGGAAATATTTGATTGTCATTCATTAACGAACTAATAATAAACAAATCGATAGACAAAAATCAATGAACATCAATAGATATATATATATAAATATATAGCTATCGGTACAAATTACATTGAATATATATATAAAAAAACATGCGACATTTATATATAGGATAATTATGCATACCGAATGGATCAGTTTTCACGACAATAGTTGGCGTAGAAACTCCTTCTCCGCGTTTTGACGTCGCCGTTACTCGAATGTTATACTTTGTATCAGGTGCTAGGTCGACTAGTAGGAAGTTTTCTTTCGGTGGTTTAACAGTGATACGAACTGCTCCCGAACTGATTGAACTGTTAAAGTATATATCGTATTGTATGATACTTTCACCGCTATCGTCCGGCTTCTCCCAGGACAACTGCACTTCACTCGGTGCTACTGAAACGCCCTGAAAGTTTCTCGGTTGCATCGGAACTGTAAAGTAATAAAAATACAAACAAACCATCAAAATTTGAATCTCAATTACTACACGATCATCAAGATATGTTATGATTTGTATTGAAATTTTATAACTGTTAATGTATGAATGAATTTTATTTTTGATAACAGTAAATGTACATTATTTTTTGATAAACTGCATGTTGACGTTGTGAATACAGATGAAGCTGCAGAATTTATCAATTCTACCACCGCACGAGGCGATGCGATCATTCGTTCATTCTGAGATTTCTCCTCGAAAAAGCCAGTATTATTGCCATGGAAACAGAAATGATAGAATCTCTGAACTGCAGCTCCATCTAGTATTGATATTTGAAACGAATATAGACATCACGAGTTGTACACAGAAAATAAAAGTGAATAATTCTGATGATTTGATATACATGTGAAATTAGTGATCGAATTTCTATAGATGTTTATATGGCATGTAATAGAATTTGTAAACTGTTGTGGTCGAATTTTGAAACAAAATTTCTAATGATTTGTAATTTGATAAAGTGAGGGTATTTCTGTATAATTTCATACATATGTTATAAGATATGTACGCCATAAATTGATATAGCTAAAAATACTCTAAAATGTGCCAGTGGTATCCTACGATCACCTTGACCTTCATCTGACATCATGCCACCTTATAAAGAAATAATCAACTTAGATCAGAGCTTGGGATAAAAATTCAAAAAATCAATAATCAGTTCTCCTGATAGATAGCTGAATATACGAACATAGATAGAGATGTCTAGAGATAAAACAAGATCAATAAATTTTCGATGAAATGAAATACAGATGATGACGAAAACAAATTTCCTGAAAAAAAGAAATACGTAACATATATGAACAATGATGACATACATAAAAACTTGAAACAGACTATAGTCTGTAGACAACTGTAAACGAATCATAGATTTAATACATATGCAGTCAACATTTTAATGCAGTTTTTTAAAAGACATAAGGAATAATTCGACATAAGTTACACAGGACATCGGATAACAGTAAAAACACGCACGCACGCACACACCTCTGCACGCACCTCTCTCACATTTCAATACTTAAAGCGAGGCTGAGAAATACTGCAGTTAAAACATTTCCAGTATCATATAAACAATTAAAAATGTGCCGTCAAAGTTGAATTTACAGTTGTGAATTTTGTTCAATGTTGTTTGACTGGAGATTTGGATGTTTGTGTAACTGCTAGACGTCTATTTTGTTTTGGTATAATATTTTTGAACCAGGATTGAATTATCAAACCAGGTTCAAACTAATGCTGAAAAATCTAGCTCACATCAGACGTGGACAGAAAACAAAAAAAAATTCATCGATGGTATTATAATATTTCTACAAATTATGATAAAGTGCACATAAATACTTGTGACAACATCGGATTTGTCGAGAATAGAAAATAAAACCATAATTGCATATAGTATTCTAGATACAGGATCATGCATGTTTATAAACATTTTCGGGAGTAAAATTCAAAATGCACATTTTCATGGAAAATCATAGACATATTCAATTTTGTTCATACTTAGATCACAAAAGCTTGTAGAGGTTAACCAAAATCGTCTTTACAAAGTCCTCACCAAGCAATTTTTGCCATCGAATTCCTCAGATATGTGCTTTCTGAATATTTGAAATGCGACCAATTATTTGTACCACACCAACCATGCCAGATATTTTTCATATCAATTTAGTGATCATGCAATTATGTAAAGAAATAATATCTTGTCATTCCAATAGATAGAATATTGAGACAGTTCCGGCGAAAAGAATCATGAGATCGGGATTTTGGGTCCAACAATTAGAAAGAGATCGGTATGTATATATACAGTATTAAAAAAACTGTTAGTTGATAATGATCATATTAGGGCTATAGATTAGATACATGCACATTTATCTGAGGAAGTGATCTGAGTGGATTAGTGACAATTAGAGTTACAATAGTGCTAACAATATCATCGATAAAGTCATATCATATTCAAAGATATTTCAAAATAATCTACCAAAATAATTGGTGCTACTAATATACATATCATCTCAGAGATATCATACATGCATTAATTGAATATATCTGTTTATAAATTTGAGTTCGGATGTTTTGAATTTTTGATAGGTTTTAGGCGATAGCGTATGTGGTACATTTTCATGAGTGAATGAATTTTGATTATTTTTTTATCACGCCACATGCAGCCCTCGAGCTACACGCGACGCTTTTGGGCTGAATGGTTCCTGTTTTACTGATAATGGTGAACATTGATATATAAAAAATTGTGGTAAAGACGGCACAGTGGACGATAGGTCACTTTAGAGGTAATATACAATACTGGAAGATAAAGATTACAAGAAAAACGTTAAACAAAGTCTTCTTGAGACCTATATTTATATATATAGTACCTCACATCCATTAAATATATAGCTCACCTGGGTTAGCTAATAATGGGTTAAAAATAAAACAAGAAATAATTAAAAATTGGCAAAAAGTGAAAGTGACGTTAACGCAGGATAGATAGAGATAGGCTGTCAGGTAGTGTTAGCAATATTAGGTTAATGTTAACCTTATGAGGGTTTTACACCTTACATCTCTGTCAGATAAATTCAAATATATTACATATGAAGTCAGTCTATATTGGAATAGTTAATTTCTACTTACTAAACTCCTTATAACCCTATTGTACACATTAAAATTTGAATGATATATCATTTATAGCTCTGAGAGAAATTTTGAGATTCTTAGCGATATCTGTCAATAATAGCAAGATTTAAAGCGGGCTTTATCGAATTGCCACATTCAGAATTTTCAAAAATTTGTGAGATATCATTAGCATGCAATTTTCCAAGATTTTATAGATTTAGAAATTTGGTAATTTTTCATAAAAAATTCAAGTCCATTGATATAATTAAAAAAGGAAATCTGAGATTAATTTTTTGAGACAGAACCATTTATGACTTTTTAGATTTACTTACAACTTGATATAAATATCGGTGTCATTACTGGAATTATAGTCGAAAAATATCTAAAATATCGTTTAACCATATCGAAATCACATTGGCAAAAATACACAAAAACTGTAGACTGACAATAAAGAATTTAGTAGAGATGATAGTAAAGTTCTGATCGTCTTAAAGCGGTAATGTGGTCATACAACTTATAGTGGGCTGATAGATAGAACACATTGAAATATTGACAGGAAGTTAGTAAAAAGTATTCTGTTGAATCATGCACAAGTGCCTCAGGTAAATAATAAAGTATTCTGTATTATAGGTGTTGGAGTATGACTGTATCATGATGAAGCCTGAAAAATGTTTCTTTAAAATTCAAACTGACCAATTTATAGTGAAGTTACGATGATTAACAACTTTAAAAATGGCATCATTCTCAAAAC
>JAYMFW010003238.1:0-12742 GCA_036785005.1 Tubulanus punctatus | reverse complement strand
TTGAGTGATTTTGCCTCGTTTTCGGCTCATTTTCGGACGTTTTAGGGATCGCTTGAGTGATTTTGCCTCGTTTTCGGATCATTTTCTGAAGTTTTAGGGATCGCATGAGTGATTTTGCCTCGTTTTCGGATCATTTTCTGAAGTTTTAGGGATCGCTTGAGTGATTTTGCCTCGTTTTCGGCTCATTTTCGGACGTTTTAGGGATCGGTTCAGTGATTTTGCATCGTTTTCGGCTCATTTTCTGAGGTTTTAGGGTTCGGTTGAGTGATTTTGCCTCGTTTTCGGCTCATTTTCTGAGGTTTTAGGGTTCGTTTGAGTGATTTTGCCTCGTTTTCGGATCATTTTCTGAGGTTTTAGGGATCGGTTGAGTGATTTTGGCATGTTTTCGGATCATTTTCTGAGATTTAACGGATCGGTTGAGTGATTTTGCCTCGTTTTCGGCTCATTTTGTGAGGTTTTAGGGATCGGTTGAGTGATTTTGCCTCGTTTTTCGGATCATTTTGTGAGGTTTTAGGGATCGCATGAGTGATTTTGCCTCGTTTTCGGCTCATTTTCTGAGGTCTTAGGGATCGGTTGAGTGATTTTGCCTCGTTTTTGGCTCATTTTCTGAAGTTTTAGGGATCACATGAGTGATTTTGCCTCGTTTTCGGCTCATTTTCTGATGTTTTAGGGTTCGGTTGAGTGATTTTGCCTCGTTTGTGGCTCATTTTCTGAGGTTTTAGGGATTGGTTAGTGATTTTGTTATCGGACTTTCACACTCAACCCTTAACCGAATCACAAGACTAGACCTAAGATGACCATATCGAATCCATGTCAGACACCAGTTCCTGGAAAACAATTTACCACGTCGATTCAAATTTTGCCAGTGGTCCAGTGTATGTTGTTACCACAAACACCCTCTGTTCTTTGGTCAGTTGAACCATCCTAAATATGAATTACCCACCTTAATTTGGCCATGTTAATGAAATCATTACGTAAATACGTACGTTTGAGAATAAATGTCGTCAGAAAACTATGGTGGTATATATATAAGGGCAATACAGTATAACGACTAGTAACAAGCTTGATAGGAATTCTGGTCATGCCTATTATTTACACGGATTCATGTCTTTTAAAATCACATTGGATGTTATCCATAGCCTTGAGACACGCCTATAGATGACAAGCAGAGCATATCAAGTGAATTCTCATTTCTACATACAATAATTTTGCCTTTTAATTGAAATCTATGTAAAATGTATAGTCAAAGCTATATTGTGACACGAACACGAATAGTCCCACTGATTACCGTTTCGCTTGGCCTAGCGCTTAACACGTCATGATTTAAGTCACTCCACGCCTGCGCACTTTACCGTGATTAGCTCCGCGAAGCTCACTTGTAGCGCGAACCTTGAAGTGGACGGTCGTCAAAAATTACTGGAAAAATTATTCGGATACTCTTCTTCACCAAGTAAGTTTTTAATTATATTTTAGTACTTTTCAATAAACTCGTAAAATTAATCTATTTAGTTGATAAAAAAAGTTATACATGTATATTTAAAAAGCAGAAACTTAGCATAATTCTCTTGTTATTTTCTTTGTGAAAATAATCTAGTTCTGATTAATGGCAGTGGTTTAGAGAACGACTGGCTTCGTTTCTATCAAATTTAATTGTTCTGGCTTGTGTTGCTCTCTGTAAACTTGCTTATAATGTCCGTAGGGAAATCAAAAATCACATTTAGGATGTCAGAATTCCATTGTTTCGAACCATGTAATCTCAAATTTTCATTCTTTAAAAAGTGGGTTGTCTTTTTCATCTATACTTTATCTTTAACTTTTATTGCTCATTTATGATGAGGGGCATTCGGATTTGGAACTGTTTTCGATTGGATATTTTTGCTATGAAAAATGTCGTCATGATTACTTTTGATTACCTTATTGTTTTTATTGCAGAGGTTCTCACTCCATATCTAATCAAATGAATGTGATTGATTCAGAATATTTTAGTTTCTTTAGCCACTTACATTCCTCATTTTTAACGACCCCGACCGGTCAATTTTGGATCCCCTTTATTACATGCAACCATCGTCATTCACAATGGACTCTCGGAAAAAGCTACAATATCGACGCAATATCACTTCTATCTGGAACATATATTGACATCAAAGTTTAACTGTACGTTTGAAATTTCATTGAGCTAGAAATACATTCGTTTCCCTCATTTTTCCGAAAACATTAGACTCAAGTATATGTACCAATCATAATTTGAAACGCATTTGTCACTTCCACTGCACTCAAAACGCCATCCTCATGTGAAATGAATGAATATAACAATCGATAGGATTCGAATTTATCATCAGTAATCTTTATTCCGTATGATATCACAATTTTCTTAACATTATCAAATTTATTCAATCATGCGTCTTAGTTATCATATCCCTTTCATTCATTCAGGATAGTCACGGAAAGATACGACTGGAATAGAAGAAAGATAAAAGGAAACTTAGAAATGACGAACATTGGTGTGGCGTGTAAGTAAAATCTTTTTCATTAGTTCTGTCTTACATAATTTATGTAGACAAAAAACCTGAAACATTTGCTCGATCTCTAAGACGCCCAGACAGACCAACCTCTCTCGTTATAAAGATACCCCTACACGATTTCCACTTTACTCGTCCCCTCACTCTCGACAGACACCGCCACACTATGTTTCACCACGTTCAGTATATTACCCCTCATGACACCTCACTCCATCTCTCCACGACCACTATATGGTCCTAAGACGATGCCTCTCCCAAAAACTCACCTACACTTTTTGCATTCAGAATACCCCACCCAACACCCAAACAACTCTAACCTTAAGCAGGCATCCCGCCACTCTGTACATTCACTCTAATCTCCCTATAACGCCAAACCGGCATCGCGACTCCAGTCCACTATCCTTTCCTTCCAACAGACACCCCGACACTCTGTCTATCTACTTCCCCTGTACTTCCCCTCTCACTCGAAGGGAGGGTGTATATTGGGAAGGGGGTGAGTCACAGTAGACGCTGTGATACAGAGTGTGGTGGTACCTGTTGAGAACAAGGGGTGAGAGGAAGGGTACTGTTGATGCGAGAGGGACAGTGTACTTGTGCCGTTTGAGGGTGAAAAGAAAAGTCCACTCAACGTGGAGAGACTGTGTGAAGTGGTGTCTGTTGGCAGTTGGAGGTAGATGTAGAGTGAATGTGGAGAGGCTGAGGGTATCGGTGTCTGTTGGTATTGAGGGGGACATAAGAGTGAAAAATGGACAGGCTGCGGTGATTCCTGTTGGGAGTCTGGGGTAGAGTGGATTGGATCGGGAATGGTGTATGATAGCAGTGATACCGTACGTAGAGTGGACCGGATGTGGGGTGCCCTTTGGGATTGAGTGGGAATGTAGAGTGGACGTAGAGAGATGTAGTGGAGTTTGATAGAAATGTGTGTGAGATGTAGAGTTCATAGAACGTAGAAGGACTGAATGCGGTGGTCATTGTTGGGAGTGAGGAGTCAGTGTGTGCTGGTGTTTGTTGGCATCGAGAACGAGGGTAAAGTGGAAAGGAAGATATGAGGTTTGGCAGTGAGAGTAGTGTGGACGATGGGAAACAGGGTGTAGTAGTTTCAGTTTGTTGGCAGTGAGATTGAGCGTAGAATGGACGTGAAGGGACCTGTGTTGGGAGTCTGAGGCAGAGTAGTGTGGACGGGGAGATCCAGAGTCAAATAGAGTGAACATGCGCGCGGTGATGTCTGTTGGCAGTGAGAGAGAAAGTAGACTGTCGAAAGTGAGAGGGAGAGTACATTGGACATAGAGGGACATTGTGTGTTAGTGTCAATTGGGAACAAGGGAGTGAGAGTAATAATACGTCCAAAAGGTAGAGTGCAGTGGTGTGATTGTCAGGGTGCCTGTTTGTTGTTATTCGGAAGAATACATGGGACATAGATAGACAGAGTGTCGTGGTGCCCACTGGGAGTGAAATGGTAAGGACAGGGGACTAAGAAAGAGCCATAGTGTCAGGTACCGGTTTGGCATTAGAGGGAGAGTAAGTTGACATGGAGGGAAAGGATGTTGGGGCGTTTATTAGTAGTGAATGTGAGAGTACAAGAGACATAGAAAGAGCCAGAGTGTCGGGGTACCTGTTTGGCGTTAAAGGTAGAGTAGGATGACGTGGAAGAAGAGTGTTAGACTTATTGTTAGTAGTAAAAGGGAGAGGAAAAGAAGCAAAGAGAGAGTGTAGGGGTACCTGTTTGGATTTAGAGGGAGAGTAGGGTGGCGTGGAGGAAAAGAGTGTTGGGGTGTTTGTTGGTAGTAAGAGGGTGAGGTCAAGAGACACAGAGCCAGAATGTTGAGGTACCCTGCTTGGCGTTACAAGGAGAGTACGATGACGTAGAGGGAAAGAGTGTTGGGGTGTATATTGGTAGTGAAAGGGAGAAGACAATAGGCATAGAGATAGAGTCAGAATGTCGGGGTACCTGTTTGGCGTTAGATGGAGATTAGGGTGACTTGGAGGGAAAGTTAAAAGGATGTAGATAAGAGGCATATAGTGAGTCGGGTGCCTGTTTAGCGTTAAAAGGGGGGTAGGGTGACGTGGAGGGAAAGGGTGTTGGGGTGTTAGTTGTTAGTGAAAGGGAGAGGACAAGAGACATAGAGAGCCAGAGTGTTGAGGTACTTGTTTGCTTAGAAGGAGTGTAGGGTGACGTGGTGGGAAAGGGTGTTGGGGTGTATGTTGGTAGTGAAAGGAAGGGGACAAGAAAGAGGACAATAGGCAAAGAAAAAGTCAGAATGTTGTGGTACCTGCTTGGCGTTAAACGGAGAGTATGATGACGTGGAGAGGTGCCTATTGAGAGTAAAAGGATGAGGACAAGGGGCAGAGAGAAGGCCAGAGTGTCGGGGTACCAGTTTGACGTTAGTGGGAGTGTAGGGGGCCGTGGAGGGAGAGAATGTTGAGGTTGTTTGTTGGTAGTAAAGGGGAGTTGACAAGAGGGAGAGAGAGCCAGCGTTTCGGGGTACCGGTTTGGCGCTAGAGGGAGATTAGGGTGACATGGAGGGAAAGGGTGTTTGTTGGTAGTAAAAAGGTGACGAAAAGAGGCATAGAGTGAGTGAGAATGTAGGGGTACCTGTTTGGCGTTAAAGGGATAGTAGGGTGACGTGGAGTGAAATAGTGTTGGGGTGTATGTTAATAATGAAAGGAGGAGTAAAAAAGACATAGAGAGAGCCAGAGTGTCGGGTACCTGCTGGGCATTAAACGGAGAGTAGGATGACGTAGAGAGAAATATTGTTTTGGTGCCTATTTAGAGTAAAAGGGTGAGGGCAAGAGGCATAGAGAAAGCCCAGAGTGTCGGGATATCTGCTTCGCGTTAAACAGAGAGTGGGGTGACATGGAGTGAAATAGTGTTGGGTTGTTTGTTGATAGCGGTTGATGTTAGAGGTATGGTTGTCTGTTTGGCGTTAGAGGTAAATTACAGGGGGTGTAGAGGGACCGAGTGTCGAGGTGCCTGTTTGGTGTTAGAGGTGGAATAAAGGGGACGTAGAGAGACCGAGTGTCAGGGTGCATGTTTGGTTTAGAGGTGGAATACAGGGGACGTAGAGAGAGACCTAGTGTCAGGGTGCCTGTTTGTCGTTAGAAGTAGAATACAGGTGGAATACAGGGGCGTAGATAGACAGAGTGTTGGGGTGACTGTTTGGCGTAAGAAGTAGAATAAAGGGGACGTAGAGAGAGACCGAGTGTCAGGGTGCCTGTTTGTCGTTAGAGGTAAATTACAGGGGGTGTAGAGGGACCGAGTGTTGGGGTGACTGTTTGGCGTAAGAAGTAGAATAAAGGGGACGTAGAGAGAGACCGAGTGTCAGGGTGCCTGTTTGTCGTTAGAAGTAGAATACAGGTGGAATACAGGGGCGTAGATAGACAGAGTGTCGGACAGAGTGTCGGGGGTCTGTTTGGTGTTAGACGTAGAATACAGGGGACGTAGATAGACAGAGTGTCGGGGTGTCTGTTTGGTGTTAGAGGTGGAATCGAGGGGACGTAGATAGAGTGTCGGATGTCTGTTTGGTGTTAGACGTAGAATACAGGGGACGTAGATAGACCGAGTGTCGGGGTGTCTGTTTGGTGTTAGAGGTGGAATCGAGGGGACGTAGATAGACAAGAGTGTCAGGGTGATTGTTTGGTGTTAGAGGTAGAATACAGGGGACGTAGATAGAGTGTCGGATGTCTGTTTGGTGTTAGACGTAGAATACAGGGGACGTAGAGAGGCAGAGTGTCGGGGTGATTGTTTGGTGTTAGACGTAGAATACAGGGGACGTAGATAGACAGAGTGTCGGGGTGCCTGTTTGGTGTTAGAGGTAGAATACTGTGGACGTGGAGAGACAGAGTGTCGGGGTGTCTGTTTGGTGTTAGACGTAGAATACAGGGGACGTAGAGAGGCAGAGTGTCGGGGTGATTGTTTGGTGTTAGACGTAGAATACAGGGGACGTAGATAGACAGAGTGTCGGGGTGCCTGTTTGGTGTTAGAGGTAGAATACTGTGGACGTGGAGAGACAGAGTGTCGGGGTGTCTGTTTGCCGTTAGAAGTAGAATACAGGGGACGTAGAGAGGCAGAGTGTTGGGGTGACTGTTTGGTGTTAGAGGTAGAATACTGTGGACGTAGAGAGACAGAGTTTCGGGGTGATAGTTTTGTGTTAGAGGTAGAATACAGGGGACGTAGAGAGACCGAGTGTCGGGGTGATTGTTTGGTGTTAGAGCTATACAGGGGACGTAGATAGACAGAGTGACGGGGGTCCGCTTGGTGTTAGAGGTAGAATATTGGGGACGTAAAGAGACTGAGTGTTGGGGTGTCTGTTTGCCGTTAGAAGTAGAATACAGGGGACGTAGAGAGGCAGAGTGTTGGGGTGCTTGTTTGGCGATAGACATAGAATACAGGGGACGTAGAGAGACAGAGTGTCGGGGTGCCTGTTTGGTGTTAGAGGTAGAATACAGGGGACATAGAGAGACAGTGTCGGGTTCGCCTGATTCGTGTTAGAGGTAGTGCTTATGTTGGGGTGCTTTTTGGGGTGAAAGAGAAAGTACAGGGAACAAAGAGACAAAAAAGAGAAGTGAGAGAGAAAGTACACTGGACGTAGAGGGAGATTATAGGGGACAATGAGAGTGTCGGGATGCGTGTTCTGTGTTTAGGGAGAATCCGGGGACGTGTAGGTTTTAGGTTAGAGTTGCTTGGGTGTTGGGTGAGCGATTTGGAATGCAGAATATGGTGTTGAGTTTTTGGGAGAGGCAGTGTATGTGAGCCATATAGTGGCCGTGGAGAGACGGGCGAGTAAAGTGGATATCGTGTTGGGTGTCTTTGTAACGACGAGTAAGGTTGGTCTGTCTAGAGAAGGGCATCTTAGAGATCAAGTGGAAGTTTAAGGTCTTTTCGTACGAGGACATAAATTATGTAAGACATAACTAATGGATTTTTGTTACAGAGAATGTGGGAAGTGAGGTGGGATTTCAGGCGAGAATAAAAATGATTTTACTTACACGCCACACGAATGTTCGTCAATTTCGGAGTTTCTTTTATCTTTTTCCATTCCAGCCATTTCCTGTGTGAATAAAAGGGCAACGATTAACAAGTCGAATGATTGAGTAAATCTGAAAAAGTTTTAAAAATTGTCAAAACAAACGGAATAAAGATTGCTGATGAAAAATTCGAATTCTTTTGATTATCAAATTTAATCATTTCACATGAGGATGGCGAGCGTCAAGTTAAACTTTGATATCAATATATGTTGCAGATAGAAGTAATGTTGCCTCGATACCGTAGCTTTTTCTCGAGAATCCATTGTGAATGGCGATTGTCGCATGTATTAAAGGATATCTGGAATTGACCGGTCGGGGTCGGTAAAAATGAGGAATGTAAGTGGCTGAAGAAACTAAAATATTCTGAATCAATCATATTCATTTGAAAGATGAGAAATGTGAGGTAGAAAAGAAACTAAACATTCTGAATCAATCATAACCTTTTGATTAGACGGGGAATGAGAATCGATGTTTTAGTTAAAAGAATATTTGGGGTCACCTTCCGTGGAAAGAGCAAACTTTAACTACAAAAACAATGAGGTTTTTAAAAAGTAATCATGATCGACATTTTTCATAGCAAAAATATCCAATTGAAAAACCTAAATGCCGCTCATCATAAATGATCGATAAAAGTTAAAGATAAGATATAGAATGAAAATGCATAGTTGTTAATCGTTAAGTTTGAAACAATGTAATTCTGACATCCTAAATGTGCTTTTTGATTTCAAGTTTCTCTAAACCTGTGCCGGTTTATTTCTACGGACATTTGAACCGAGAGCAACGAAAGTCAGAACAATTGAATTTGATAGAAACGAAGCCAGTCGTTCTCTAAACCGCTGCCATTAATCAGAATTAATCTAAATTATTTTCAAAAATCATAACAAGAGAATAACGCTAAGTTTCTGCTTTTTAGATATGTATACATGTATAATTTTTTCAATAACCAAATAGATTAATTTCACGAGTTTATGGAAAAGTAGTAAAATATAATTGAAAACTTACTTGGTGAAGAAAGTATCCAAATAATTTTCCCAGTAATTTTCCACGACCGTCCACTTCAAGGTTCGCGCTACAAGTGAGCTTCGCGGAGCCAATCACGGCGGAGTGCGCAGGCGTGGAGTGACTTGAAATCATGACGTGATAATCGTTTGGCCAAGCGAAACGGTCCGGTAATCAGTGGGACTATTTGTGTGCGTGCCACAATATACGCAGCGTTGACTATACATTTTACATAGATTTCAATTAAAAGGCAAAATTATTGTAGAAATAAAAATTCACTTGATATGCTTTGCTTGTCATCTATACGCGCGTCTCAAGGCTATGGATAACATCAAATGTGATTTTACGAGACGAATCCGTGTAAATAATAGGCATGACCAGAATTCCTATCAAGCTTGTTTCTAGTCGTTATATTGATACCCAAAGATATATACATAGAATAAATTGTTTAAGTAAAGGTCAACTTTTTTTATTTCTTTTTGTTTCCACACAAAAATGAATCCACATACCAAGGACTCAATCTGAAAAACAACCTTTTTGGATGGTCGTTAATTAGGAGGCCTTGGCCTAATTGAAATTAAATATCATCATCAACTAAGTTTCAGAAGCCGCATGATTATTTTACAAACCGGGTATTTCAAAACAAAAACATACAATAGTACCAGATTCTCCGGTGAGGTGATCTGGTATTGCCGAAAAAACCCATAATTAACAAGAAAATTATCTTTTTTATCATAATTTCCAACTGGCTTCGTAGGTTATTTTTCATTTAATATTAACCTTCCACTGCACGATTTTAATGTTATAATCGATAACGACTATCATTATTCTGCTTAATTGTATAGTGACTGTAATCTTTCAAACATCAATTATCATATCGAATTATCAAACTTCTTCCGTTAATTTCTCAATTTCAGAGTAATGATGGATCATTACTGGCTTTCGTTTAATGTATTCAAATCTAATTTTTTTCCATTTGAGAGATGTAGGCCTATCCTCAAAATGAATTTTTCTACCACAAAAATATGTCAGATCATTTGGTTTGGATGCTCGAATGATGCTGATGATTCTGTTTCTGGTGCAAATTTAAGTTCCTAGATGTCGCTAGTGAATTTTACGGCTTGTTACTTTAAAGCGACATCAACCAAGATTTTATGGATTCGAACACGATTGCCCGACGTTGTCAGTTGTAACCGGTGTGAAATGTAAATCGAAGAATGCGCAACGGCCTTGAATATCATCAAATCGTAACTGTTTAACGAAACCGGCTTATCTGTCAAAAATGGCTTTATCGAGAGGTAGCAGTTTTTTCCATTTTATGAGAAGCTGGTTATACATATTGTACATATAAGACAATTTGAACAATTTAATAATCTTATCACACAGAATGATTGTAAAAAACTGAATTAAGAATGACGGGTGCCAAAAAAATCTCCACCAAAAATGGCCTACCTATAAAAAAAGGTATTTTTTCTATAGGTTTAGTGGAGATTTTTTTGGCACCCAAATTCAATTTGTTTTCCTCCTCCCTGTGCCTACCTCCACGACATTAACACATTCCAGTCGGGTCCTGAGTGTAGCTCGTGTTGGGTACCAGACGTGCAGCGGGTCCCGAGTACAGCTCGTGATATATTTCGGCACTATTGCACTTTCGTACCCCCACCTGAAATTTATTTATTTTTACGTCATAATTACCAGGGAGGTATGTAGAGTCAAAATCATGAAGATTTAACCAAAAATTTGGCAAAATATAAGTGAGCCGCATATAAGTGAGTGCTTTATATGTACCAAGTTTTGTCTCAATCGGTTAGGGCCTAGCCCTAAATTTTGGTCAAGAAGTAGGTCTGATCAACATGTTACTTAGGCCTACTGCATAAGGAACCTATCTATGAAGATTTATCAAAATTGGTCCACTTCGCAGAAAACTCTAATTTATGAAAACCCTGAATAACAAATCTGTAGAACTATGTAAATCACTTTTGGTAGCCTATTTTCTTCTTCCAGAAGAAACCTATCTCGCAGCATGAAATCTATTGAATTTCAAAATTATCCAAAATTTCATTTCTCCGCAGGTATATTCATCGTCGCTGCCAAGCGGACACCGTTCGGTACGTTCGGTGGTAAACTGGCGAAGTATACGTCGACGGATTTACAGGAAATCGCGTGTCGTGCGGCGCTCGAAGCTGGAAATATCAAACCAGAAACTGTCGACTCGATTATTGTTGGAAATGTCATTCAGGTAAAAGATGAAATTGATTGTTTTTGGTGTTTGGATCTAAAAAGATTGTTTGAGGCTGGGCAACACAGCTTTATCCACATAGTTTGATAGAAAACTTTTTTCACCGATTCCCACCTCTAAAAGTTAGCTTTCCCGAATTACTGTTTTACTTTGTTGTATTCTGGTATTCTGGCGATAAACAGGAATGTAATTGAACATTTCGACAGACTTTGCAATGGGTTTTTCTGAATATATTCATTTTGTTTTTCTGAATATATATTCATTCAATATGATGATTCTAATCAATGGCTAAATATATGGTCGTTATGGGACTGGACCACTGTAAATCTAAGAATTATTTTGATATCGAACAGTTGTCATTTCTCATACTTGCCACGATTGGATGAGGATGTGTATTGTCGACCATCTCAGCCTATCATAGGCAACTAATATCTGAGAAAAAACTGTCGTATAGCGGTCGAGGATTTTCTCAAGACATAGGCTGACAGCCGATAGCTGAAACTTAATAGACTAAATGCATTACAGCTTCGTTACCCTATTTCAAGAGGCGCCTATATTTTTCGAAGTAATTTTCTTGTTTCCCACTGGTATAGTAAGGTTGCTGTTGTCACAATCTAAACCTCCCAATAAAAGTCCTACAAACTAACAAATTCTCACTGAAACACAAATTAAAATACTATCTCACTTTTAACTAGAGCCCTAAAACATTTCTCATCTCTGCAACAATCCAGCCTGCTACAACTGCTCCAGATGATCACTATATCTTTAAGCTCACTCATAATTATCCTATTCTCTGTTTTATCTATTTCTCTTCCTCCGGTTGCTTGTGATAGCGGTCTCCTAGGCTTTGCTTGCCCCACATAGAATAGCTACTTTTTCATTCAAAGTTCCTTTTTCACCTGTTCATATTTCATCTGTGCATTGTTTTCTATGTTTGTTTTCAACATTTTATATTTTGTGTTTTTCTATGAAATAAATTTGAAAAAATTTGCTCTAACCACTTATATAACAAAATTGACTGTACTATTTTTCAGAGTTCAACTGATGCCACCTACGTAGCGCGTCATGCTGGACTACGTATCGGTCTACCTCTAGAGATACCAGCCTTAACTGTTAACAGATTATGCGGTTCCGGATTTCAATCCATCGTCAGTGCAGCTCAGGTACTTGTTATTCGCATTAGGGGCCTATACAGTAGACTCGGCTTATCAATAATCCCACGATATAAATTTGGTTAAAGTATAGACCCTTCCATAAAATATGGCCGAGTACACACTATGATGTCATATGGTGTAAGACCCACGAGAATACACTTGAACTATTGCCATTCGAAACCAGTATTCTTTCAACAGTAATGGTATTATATTGGTGTTAATGGTATTATATTTCCCCATTTGATGTCATAACCATGTTTTATGGAAGGGTCTAATATAGAAATCCCATGATGATGACTGATAGCGTTTAGTCGAAACAGTGAACTCACTGCCATTATCAGATGGTGGAATATGTAAATTTGGTTTAGGTAATTCTTCTTTATTCATCACAACGTTCCGGCAGTGAACTCACTGCCATCAAAATTACACTGTGGGATTTTTATTAATTTGATATACTTGATTGTGGTCCTACCACGAGTTCTAGACTCCACTCTACTCGAATCCTACTCAAATTATCGCTTAAATCGATGTATTATGAACATATTTTCCGGTCCCTATGTTATTCGTTGTTAAATATCTGACTCGAAGTCCGATTTAAGCAGTGAGGATGAAGAAGAAAGGGATGATTTCGCCAATGCGATCCATACCATACCCAGACCCTCCGGCCCTTGAAATCATCCCAAGTCGATTTGTTTCTATTCAGTCACAAAATGGTTAACATTCGATTTGTTTTTTTTTTCTCCAGGAAATGATGCTCGGAGAAAGTGAGATCGTAATGGCCGGAGGTACGGAAAACATGAGTCAGG
>JAYMFW010003127.1:0-12747 GCA_036785005.1 Tubulanus punctatus | reverse complement strand
AAAATAATAATTTTAATTGCTAAATGATTTTACTACGAGTTAGTAACACGTAGTAAATTCGAAAAATAATAATTTTATTTGCTAAATGGTTTTACTTCGAGTTAGTAACTCGTAGTAAATTCGAAAAAAATATAATTCTTAGTAATGTCCCCAGGACGCTTCCGTACATCAGGCAAACCGTTTTTTTATTTTTTATTAAAAAACTTTAAATAAAAAAATTAACCTGTTCATTGTCACCTTCTTGAGTTCACTATGATCCCCAAGAGTTAATCACAATCAATCCATTGCTCTTAGGACATAAAATCTGTTATAAATCAAAATATATTGAGTGGTACCGTGTTTAGATACAATCCATGGCACCTACACGTGTGTGAATAAAGCACCTTTAATAGCTGAAACTGGATTTAGGGCAGAGTCAAACTGGATCAACAACTGTCTATGAATGGCCACTGGCATCGCATTTTTTACTCAGCACACGGCCGATACAAATTGAATGTTTAAAAAAACCGACTCAACTAATCTGTAATTAAGCCGGCAGTACGCTTTTTAATTTTTGAAATAAAACGTTGTTTTCAGGGAATAGATCCGGCAGGTCGGCTTTATTTTTCTTTTAAATTTTCCCGTTCTGAAAATGACCCGCCTGGAAATGAGAAACTAAGGCATCTTTTTTGGCGATCAACTAAGCTAATAATTTTGCAATTAGGCAATAGAAATATACACGTCCCTTTTAAAGAAAATTCGAAATATTGATTCAAAGTTCTGTGAAAAAAATACATGGATCCAAGTCATTGCTCGAATCAACGTTCAGCGAAAAATATATGTAAAAGTCTAACCGCCGCACCTCTCAACTTTAAGCCGCACCTTCCTCGACCGAATCTCTCGACAGGTACGATACCGAATAAGTTCTATGACCGAGTTTGGCTTGCATGGATGAATTGTGTCATCACATTGCCGAAACTCATCATCGCCATCTTCTTCTGTGTTATAATCGTCCAATATTCGCAGTATGTCTGAATATTGCCTGGATTGTTCAATATTCCGATGGCGATCCTAATGTAGAGACCCTAATCGATGATTAATTTATGCAAACCTGAACGATTTCAAATACTCGAGAAAAATTCAAAGGTTAGAAGAAAACAAAGGGGACATTTTACTTTTCATCTGCGCCATAACAATTCCATCACAATGTCGCGATAGAACCCTATGTAAATTTAGATGTGTTATGATGTCAGCAATAGGGATCACATTATAAGAGTTGTTCATGTGTTTGAATGATTTTAATGTATTTAAAAGCTAAATTGGCTGCCAAAAAGGTAAGAATTTATTGCAAAATTAATGTCATTAGCAATAAGGTTGCAAATAGGGGGGATTACTGATCATAATCTAAATACTTAGGTGTATTGCTTAACTATACAGGGCATTTTTAAAAGTTTAAAAAGTCGATCTGTGACCATGCAAAGAAAGCCCTTATATTTGTTCCTAAAAAAGTTCAGCAATTTTCCCTATATTGATACTGCATTTCAAATTTTTGACGAATTGGTCGGATCAATTTGAACATTTGGTTGTGAGGTGTGGGGCTTTGGAAATTTATGTAAATGCTATTGAAAAAATCCATTACAATTTTTTTTAAATATTTATTTAACTTAAGAGGTCAACACCAAATTTGATGATTTATGGTGAAACATGAATGTTCCCTTACGAGATTCGTATCAAGATCCGCATAAAATTTTGGGGTCACTTGATCACGCAAGAAAAAAACATACTCTGGTAGAATTTATCGAATTCTTTATAATAACCATTTCACATAATAAATGGATCTCTTGTATCCAAACTTTTCCAAATAGCCTGGAGGAACTTGTTAAACTTATATTGAAGATCAATTCAAACAAACTTGGCAAGGGTCGATGGTATCATCTTCCAAATTAGTATCCCACATCGCTAACACGTAGTCAAAGAATTTCACTATGCAGATTTATATGTTCAGAGACCTAACCAGAAAGAATCTGAGACAAATATCATGCGCAGATCCAGAGGCCAGATTTTTTGGAGGAATTTAAATTATTATTTTTATTTCACCCCAAAAAGTGCCCGTTTTCCACAGAGATAAACCCCTCAGATTGCATCTCAGAGCCTTCACTTTTTCAAATTCTCTTGGGGGGACCCCCAAACTCCCCCGTAAGGGCCTCGAGCAGTTGGCGCTAGCTTGGTATCGATCATCACTGGTTTCAGCTTGCAAATGGCCTTCTCCTTTCAAAGGCAGTCAACAATTGCCCCTGGATCCGACCCTGGATGTATACTATAGGTAATGAATTCGATTTCATTATCAAATGTGACTTTTTAACGATATTAGCGACTTATACCTAACAGCTGTATAATCGGGGCTCACTCAATATTTTATCTAACAATGAAAATTTGTTATATAATTTGTCTAGGTTTATCATGACCACAAGTAGGGGGCTGTAGCTGTTGCAATATGAACCGGTATGTACAAATCTATTAGCATATTTTTGTTATATATTGTGAATTACTAATTTTTGTTATGCTCATAGAAAAAAATTTATTTTTAAAATTAACTGAAATATATATACTTTAGGCCTACTACACTGAAACGTTAGTCTAATGAAATTAATTAATTTCTACAGTCTGTACAAAAATACCCAGGAGATCAATTAAGAGCTTCGCAGATGTTTTTAGTTTTCGATCATTACAGGCACTAGAGCAGTACCCGTCCTTCGGACGGTGAAAAAAAGTGGTGCCAAAAATAAACATGCGCATAGAACAGATACAATCTAAATTTGTCAAAATTGTGAGACAGCACCAGAAAGAACAGTGAAATATTATACCATTAGGGCACCCATATTATGTAATCTATAATGTTTTATCATGTACTTTCGATATGCGCATTATAAAATAGAAAACAAACTCAACCACAATTTGATATAATGGATCACGCAACTATCGTTAGGAAAACGGATTTCTTGTTTATATGATAGATGGATTAAATTGTGAAAAAAAAACTCATATTTTAACAGAATCCATGATGAAAAAATTGACAGAGACGTGCTTAATGCATGATGAAGTCTGGTGTCAGAATAACATTATAGGCCCTTCCTTCTTGAGAAATCTAGGTTTCTCCAAAATTTAAATCTCTGACTGACTAAGGAGGAGTTACCCAGCTCTGACCCAGGATATATAGTGACTGGAAGTGATACCGGTACCTAAACTCTTCCAAATCAGGATTTTTTCGATATAACCCAATTTCCCTAATATGGTCTATTTTAATGAAAAAAATACCCATCATTTCAGATTTTGATTTTATATCCAGCTATGATTTCAAAAATCACAGAGGGCAACAAATAAATGAGTTTTGTAATCTGCCAAAATGTCATTGAGTGAGACCTGCAATAAACTGCAGTGAGTCACATGTGTGCTGATATAAACAAACCACTGACTCGACTACAGTACATACTGCCTGCTACCCGGTTAACCCTTTCGGCGCCATTTTCATGCCAAGACAACTCTTTTCTAAGAAAGTACACCAATTACGAACACAAAAGTAGTCTTAGGTACTAAGTTACACCTATAAACACATACTATGTTAATATGAAGATTCAAAACGCCGTAGCGACAGAGGAGTTGCGTGACAAACATTCCGAGCCCACCCGACCGTATGCGCTGTCCCATTTCCGCCCTAAGGATGATCGCGTTTATAATTCATACGCCCAAAATAAATGCATAGAACATTCTATTAATTTTATACAACTATGGTATATCTCAAAACATGAAAAAATAACTCAAGCTGGAATATCATCCTTAGTAGTTTTTAATTAGATCCTCATAATTAAATTGAATGAAAAAATGATTGAATATTGTAAAGTTCTTCCTCCTCAATGAATGTACTAATCAATGGTATTTGGATGCTGGAGGTCAAACCAGTGACCAAATGATTGATATAATTTCATGCCTCTCACTTGAAGTTGCCCTTGTCTTTCTGTATGTGAAAAAAAACATTTCATGGTCAAATTTACTAAATTTTGAATATACATATACTTTTTTGGTTTATATAAATGATGCAAAATTGCACAATTCTATGCTAAATATTTCACATGTTTCTGACGAAAGAGGGGGACCTCGCGCTCCCCCAGCTCACAGATGTAAGACGGACTACTCTTACTGCTTCTACTCTATATATCACCCTTTTCATTTGCTGCAACTTAACAAAAATCAAGTCAGAAATTGGTTAACACTACATGTACACTGGTCCTGGGAGGGATTTCTTCTGCCGTATGAAATCAGGGGTGGATCTAAAGGGGGACTCGAGGGTCTGGACCCCTGCCTCTGCTCTTTTTCAATGTGAAAATATGGGTTTCTATAATGGAAATGAAATTACGTTCATAAAGTTGGGACTCTAGTTTTTGTGTCGGCCTGGCTTGCATCTCTATTTTTTTCCAAAATCTGACATTGAAATAAAAATGCTACAAAAAGAAATCTTTCAAAAATGTATATGTCATAAAATTCGTGATATCCAGTGTCAGTGGTTGACTAGAAAACTAAATAGAATGTATTATTTTCGTATTGTTTTATGCTTATTGATGTACGCAGAAAAAAACATTAGTAAAATTCAGTTTTTAATATTTCATAGTCTAAAACTAGAGAAATCAAAATAGCTATGGAATTGTAACTTGTATCATAAAATCATTTTGAGATTAACTTCTCTGTCAGGATAATTGTGATTAATGCATTTGTTATCGTAAAAATGAATTTCATAATTGGACATTGCTGCGTTAATAAGGAAGCAATTTGAAATTATTATCTGATTTTGGAAATGTTGGCCCCGCATGTATATCCCGCATATTACAATAACTACACGTCATTATTACACACAAACTAAGATTAAAATAAAACAACGAGGAAGACAAACATCACATGTAACGCGCTTTTTGCTCAGTTACAAAACTGATCAACTAGTGTGTACATCAACTAAAGACAACTCTTGTCAACATCAACCATAGACAACTTGTGTCAACATCAACTAAACGCAACTCGTGTTAATATAAACTAGATACCACTCGTGTCAACATCAACTAAAGACAACTCGTGTCGACATCAACTATGGACAACTTGTGTAAACATCAACTATAGACAACTTCTGTTGACATCAACAAAATACAACGCATGTTAACATCATGTCTGTGCTCAGTTTATCACTGCTTCTATTTACATTTATGGTTAACAACGCTGCAAGAATAAATCAATTCAATCATGAAGATTTTATTGATGATTCAATCCTTGATGGTGAATTCATAAATGATGATTGGTTGCCTTATATGGATTATGACCTTCACCTTACAAGGAACTCCGATGCCAGACAAAATCGCATCACCAATGAGGTACATTATCCATGGATCGTTGATAACTGTCCTCCTCTGTGTAAATGTTATAGATGGATAAGAAGGTAAAGTTTTAATGATTTTATAAATGTGCTGTTGAATTTTATTCTCACCTGTACATGAATTACTGGAGAACATCACTGGTTTCAAATACTTTGATTTTTTCCTTTAATTCACAATTATTCATAAATATAAACAATTCTAATTACTTTCTCAAATTATAACTTGATGGAGGAAACAATCATATTACATTGAACTCCAATATGACTGATTTATAACTTGATGGAAGAAACAATCACCTCATATTGACCTCCAATATGACTGATTACAATTTGGACATTAACCATTTAAAAACTAGATGGAATATCTGATTGATAACTGTAAATTAGGGAACACATAATTGAATCCATTCAGTTATCATTCAATCTTAAACGTTTATATAAAAGAAGCTAAAATAGCATGTTGAATATTTTACTGGGGTGAATTCCCATGAAATAAAATTGATTGTCAAAAGAAAGGGTTATAAATATCGTTCCCTGATCTACCATGTGGCACACAGTTTGTCCGTCTGGCATACATAGTCAGGGAGCCAATCAATTTAATGATTGAATTTATCCCAACTAGTCACCGACGCCCATCGTCTAACAAATCCTAGAAATTATACTTTGAAAACAGATAATCTCAACGGCACCAGTCCACATTTCTTAACCTGGTTGTTTTAAAATATTCATACATGACTAATTCTTAGAATTTTTAATTAAAACTTGAAATTTTCTTTCGAAATCCATAAACTAGTAATTTTTTTAATTTTTCCATGATTTCACAGGGGTGTATGGTATAATACAGTTGATTGTCGAAGGAAAGGGTTAAAGTCGATCCCTGATCTACCACGTGACACTAATTATGCCCGTCTGAGTTACAACAATATAACAAGTCTATCACCTGGGAAACGTCTACAGTACCTTCGGGTGTTATGGCTGAACGTCAATGAGATAACAGCGATAAAACAAGAAGATCTGTCTCTGATGCCAAATTTACTTTTTATCGTTATCGTTAATAATCCATTGAATGACGTTAGTCCAACCGCATTTTACGATAACCGTAAATTGACCGTACTAGAGATAGGTTTCGGAAGATTGAATAAATGGCGTAGATTAAACAAACAACAAGTGATGAATTTATTTTCATCTTTGAGTAAATGTCGTCGTCTACAAACAATAATGCTGGGCAACCTATGGGAGGGAAGAATAGCCCTGAAAACTGATTTAATGTCTAATTTACCTAACACACTCCGTGATGTCAGGTTTACTTATAGCGTCATTTCAGACATAGAATCTGATGCATTTGAACACATACCTTACCTCAGAATTTTGTATTTGTATGTAAGTCAAACACAAATTCGTACAGAGCATTTGCGTTTTTTTGAAAATTTGAACAAATTAGTCATTCCTGGAAACGACGTCAAAGTGAATCTAACAATTTTATTAAGAAAAAATCCTAAATTATCATATCTCAATATGGATGGGAATGCAATGACATGTTTTGATGATTTATCAAATATTCCTCAAAATGAATTGAAATTATTATTTTTTAATTGTAAGCTGCCTCTCGACCTTGACACACATGAAAGAGGTTTAATAAGTTTCAATGTGTCTAAATTTCCGTTTCGCGCATCACCAAATTTACTAGTTTTAGGTATATTTGTGAATGATGTAGATAACTTTGAGATTAAATCATTAGAGCTCATTCCAGAATCAGTAAAACAGGCATTTTTCTCAAGGAAAATACTTAATACATTTGATAATGTAATTATACCTACTGGGATGCCCGGTTATTGTGATGCTTATAGAGGGAATAAAACTCTGCGTTTTGAAAGTTTTCTATTATCCGGTTTTTATATTGGATTTTGTGAATTAGAATTAATAAATCTCATTCAAAGACTTCCTTATGTGACATCACTTGCAGTAGCAAGTAGTATGATTAGCGATTTATCTGATAATCTTTTTATCAATAACAAATATCTAGGATTATTAGATGTTACTGGTAACAGATTAACAGCTTTAAAACGTGGAACTTTTGAACATTTAACTCATTTACAGATCTTACTTGTTTCATATAATCTTATAAAGACAATAGATTCAACTATATTTCATGGTTTGGCTAATTTGAAATCTATTCGCCTATCAAACAATCCATTCCATTGTGATTGCGCTTTACGTCAGTTCAGAGATTGGTTGAATAGATCTAATATTACAACATCAGGGCGAATAGACCCCAAAAATTATATGACTTATGTTGCCGCAAAATGTGATTCTCCCGTCCATCAATACGGTATAGAAGTTGAAAAGTTTCATCTACCTTGGATTCGATGTGATAATCATAAAGCTATCGTTATCGGAAACTCATTTTTAGCTGGTGTAATACTCATAATGATATTTAGTGGAATAGGTTATAGATTTAACGTGAAAATACAGTATTTGTGGGCAGTGATGGTACGACCAGTTCTACCTAGATGGTGTAAATGTAAAGTTAGATATGATGACCCAGAAATGAAATATGACGGATATCTGTGTCATTCTTACGAAGATTCAGAATTTGTATATAATCAATTTATTCCACAAGTCGAACAATCAAAACATGTTCAATTTGAATTTGTTTTGGCAGATCGCGATTTTGAGCTCGGTACTTATATAATTAATAATATAGATTATGCGATAATGCACAGTCGCTGGGTCGTGTTTCTTGTTACAAGGAATTACCTTAAAACTCAGTATATCAAATATGAATTAAACGATGCAGTAATGAGATGTGTCGAAAGCAATAAAAATATCATCATCATCTTATTGATGGAAAATATTAAGAAAGCTGAATTGCCATTAGATTTACAGATGATTATGTCGCATGTGACGTATTTAAAATGGCCAGAGAGTAAAAGAGGTCAAAATAATTTCTGGATGCGTCTTAAAATGTCTTTAATGAGAGAACCGGAGGAGTTTAATTGTTTAACTCGTATGCGCCCATATTTAGATTAGGCATCTATGTGTGTCCGGTCTATATTCTATTAACCATTGATTTAGATTGTCATTTCTAAATACAAGAATTCTGTGTAATTTTCTTTTTCATTACATCGATGTTCAATATATTTATTTGTAAGAATTATCATAAATATTATTATTTCAATTCTATTAACTATAGATGAATTTAGAATATCATTTTTCATTAGATTTTTAGAATATAACTGCAAAGCAGTTATAAAGAGTTTTCTGCAAGTTGTTATCTAAGGTCAAAAAGAATGTAAATATGTTACAGACCACACAAGGTACCATTTTATGAAGTTTGATCAAAGTTGATCCCTAAATAAGGAAGTAAGTCAATAGGTCACGTAAGTAGGTCAACACTATACCGTCAGTTACTGACCACACAAGGATCGATTATATTTATGAAGTTGAACATGATTGGGCCATAAATGAATAATTAGGTCCATAGGTCATGAAAGTAGGCCAAAATTATATACCGGTCATTTACTGACCACAAACGGATCCTGTATATGAAGTTTGATCGTGATTGGACCATAAATAAAGAAGTAGGTCGAACGGTCACACAAGTAGGTCAACGTGAGATTGGTCAATTTCTGACCACATAAGGATCCTATGTATAAAGTTTGATCAAAGAGCAGTCAGTAGTATTTTAGATATTAGCAAAAATAATTTTGAATTCATAACTTTTTCCCGCCTTCAGTTGAACGTCTTCATATCTATTTATAGCTCACTCCATAAATTTAAGTTTCTAAGCCCTGTATCTCAGTGACCGTTTGACGGATTTGGATGAAATTCTTATTTTATTTTGTCAATCTCCAAGAAATCTACAAAAAAAAGTCAATGAGGGCACCCTTCTATCTCATAGTTTAGATGCTATTAGCCCAGTAACGCCTTTAGAGGCCTCTGGAGCCTAAACGGTAAGTCGTCACCACAGAGGTCACACCAGACAAAAATAAACTACAGGTTCTTAGCAACAACTTTGCCGCTGACACTATTGGTGATTTCTCAATGATAAAAAAATGTTCTCACTGGACATATTTTGAAAGTCTAAATTTTGTCAATTTTAAATGCCCCCTAGCGGACGAACGGAGACGGACATATTGACATTTTGCCGATTGGGGAGCTAAACAGATCCTGAAAATATCATGACGATCGGTTGGGAATTGATGGAGATCATTAACTGTTTATAAGATTTTCATGTGGAAGAATAAATATAAATATAGCTGCAAAGCAGCGATAAAGAGTTTTCTGTATATCTGCTATATTTGCTTTTTTGCTTATTGATAAGATATGGGGCCATAACTTTGGGCCATAACTAGAAAAGTAGGTCGATAGGTCTCGAAAATAGGTCAATACTATAACGGCCAACTGACCACATAAGGATCCTATATATCAAGTTTGATCATGATAAATAAATAAGTAGGTCAAAAGGTCATGTTTGTAGGTCAACACTATACCGGTCAATTTCTGGCCACATACGGATCCTATGTATGAAGTTTAATCCTGATAAGGCCATAAATAAATAAATATGTCACTACAAGCAAGTTGGTCAACACTGTACTGGTTAATTTCTGATCACATACGGATCATATATATGAAGTTTGATCGTGATTGGACCATAAATAAGTTGTTTAAATTGTATCATATTATTGAAAGTCTCGCTTGTTGGGTTGACAAAAACTGAATAAAGAAAAGTTACCTCTGACGGATTTATACAGACGATGAATTGAATTCATCGTCTGTATAAATCCGTTTCAAAAAACGGTTCGACATAAGAAAAAATGTCATTAGACCAGAGGGCTAGTGCATTTCATTTTATACTAGCCCCCAGCTATTGGACTAGCCCCCAATTGTAATCATTAAAATCACTGTAAAGTAACTGACAAAGTCATTGAAGAAATATTTATTTATACACAATTTAAATATGATCTATCATCTTATCTCGTCACTACCACTTTGGGGTGATTGTGCGCACACTTTGCACTAATATCTGAAACTTTGATATTTTGATGTCATAATCAACAAGGCAGTTTGTAGTTGTAATCACGAAGACTTATTGAAAAATTCCGGAAAGAAAATTGACAAAATTTTATGCTGGTCTGGTGATGTCGCGACTGTCTTAAATTGATGAAATATTCAATATTTCTTATCAAAAATATAATTAAAATTTCATAATTCATTTATCATCAATTTTCAATGTTCTGGAGATTGATTTTGGGAAAATATCGGAAAAATCTCCACTTCATAAATCAATTCAATCAACTTTTATTGATTGACGATGTAGTTTTTAATCCGGTAAAAACGGACCAAACTTGAAATATTGTCATTTTTTGGGGAATTTTTGGATACGCAAAGCGATGACATTACTGTTAAATAAATACGAGAATACATGTAAGCTTAGAAAGTGAAACTAGCCGTTCAGAAAAAAAACCACTCGCCCGACGGACTAGTGGAACTTATAATTGACTAGCCCGACGAGAAATCCACTAGTCGCTTATGTCGAACCCGTGATTATTTTTTAAGATTCTTAATCTCTCCTCCGCTGGATCCTGAAGGCATTTTTCCACAAAAATATTGTTTATTTCATTACACTGAAAATTTCAAAGGAAACCAAACTTTGTTTTTTTTTTCTTCGATTCAACCAATATAAGATTATTCCTAAATACAGTAGAGTTCGCATAAGTCGGATCACTTGGGACCTTTGAATTTTGTCCGACTTATGAGAATTCCGACTAACACATCGATTTTTGCATTAGAATACAATTGGGACTTAGATTCTTGTCCGAATTAAGTGTAAATCCGGCTCATACAGATCCGACTTATGCGTTCTCTACTGTAATAACTTTTTCCTTAAATTCTATTTGTTTTCTTTTTGTCTGAAATTGATCTTTTTTTTACTGAGAATTTCAATCTACTGTCGTTATATTCATTCTCTCTTCTTTTCAAATTTCCAGTACAAGACAAGTTATCAAAACGTTTGAGTGGCATTCTATTTTCAGTCATTCTTCCGAATTTGTGCGTTCTTCCGAATTTGTGCGTTTCATTTTCAACAATAATCCAGTATCCCAGCCATTTTGTCAGCGACAACATCGTATATACAACCAGATGATGGTGGTCGCCTTTCAAGCTGGCTTGAATATATTAATATCTAATTAGAGTCTGTGAAGACCACGAATAAATATATGTAGAATGTTTGGAATATATAATAACTATCAGTAGAATAAATGTGTATTAATATGAATGTCGTATCTCCACTAGTTGATCTTCATTGTCTTTGCGCGCCGGGAATTTAGGCCAATTATATCGCTCTCCCACACAAGAAGGATACACTACCAAGAAGAAGTCCAAAAAGTACCCGCGTGTCATAAGCCTCCACACTTTATAGAATCCAATGAAGTCTACAAAGAAATAAAAACGAGTCACCACTTAAGTCATTATAACAACTGATCTGTTCGTCTTGGATTCTTTTCGTTGCGCTTGTTTATATCGACGACCGACAAATTTCCTATAATGGAGAACTGTCAATAAGAATATGAGTGACTAAACTTATTGATGCTGGTATGTTGAATACAGGAATTGAAAATACAAGTCTTAAAAACGTCATTCAGGCCAGCGTATCTGAAAAGAACTCAAGTATTTCGGACAAATCTGATACTGAAATAGCGACAAAAATAAAACATAACATAATGTGACAAAAATAGCGATAATTCTGGCCGTTTTTACTCGGTTTAATCGCCTCGTCATAAACAGAAATGACTCACAAGCCAAACGCTCAGTTGATACGACAGCGATGAACCACGAAGACATATTTTGACAAACATGCATCAGATTGTTGATCGCAATACAAGCGGGGGTCGAACGAAATGTGATCAGGTGTCATTCCCAGAACATCTACCCAAGTTTGTCCTATCACCAGAAATCATATACAAGTAATCCGGATTTCGGATAATCAGGATCCGAATTAAGTGGATTTGACTGTAGTATCAATGCATAGTTTATTTTGCCAGAAATCATACTACATATTACTATATCCATGTGTTTCTCCTCACCCGGGATACAGGTTACCCTGTAAGGTAACGATGGGTACATGGCCAGTCGAAACAATTCCTGAACACATGAAAAATTGAATCTGGAATTGGAATCATTGCCTCCCTCTAAATCGAGCCGCTGCTGCACAGTCTGTCCGATGAACGCCAAGGCAAAAAAAACGATACCGTAAATTCTTTCTCATTTTCAAGGCTGATTATATCGCTCTCCCACACAAGAAGGATACACTACCAAGAAGAAGTCCAAAAAGTACCCGCGTGTCATAAGCCTCC